>JAJJMJ010020556.1:107897-118788 GCA_022059055.1 Vitis cinerea | reverse complement strand
TATTTATATATTTGGTGTGTGTAACATCTTTTGATATAGACGCACAGGGATGTAATCAGAGAACACTTGTAAAATTCCCATAGTAAGAAATATACAGAGTTTTTGCTCTACTTTTCTTTTTTCACTTTTCTTTCTAGCCAAATAGCTTTTGAGGATGATTTCTCAGGGGATGAGTGGCTATGTTTTACGTTTCTTGGAGTGAGGGAAGCTAGGTGAAGGACTCGAATGCAAGGGTAGGAGTTGTCCTTACTTTAAATGAAAGTAGTTGTTAACCATTAATGGTTTTTATTTTAAGGTTTAGCTTTAAATCCCTTAAAAGCACCTTGAATGGCCAATACTTGGTAAGTTTTTCGGATTCTATGGATGCTTATTGATAGATCCATAGATGTCTATTAGTTATCATTTACGAGCCATTGGAAAGTGGTTCAAGGTGAGAGTCTTTAGTGTTTGAAGCCATTAATGGGAAGCAACTACTATTTTTCATGAACCCTTTGGATCAAATCTTAATTGCTAAATATAAAACTGGTTTGGGAGATAACCATCTTTTATGTTATTGTCCCCAACGCGAGGAGAAGATCTGGAATCTCCCCATTTGTCTAAGGAACCCGATCCTAGTGACCTAAAGCTCCAAGAGACCTTTTCTTTGTAGTTAACTTCACTTATTATTTTTGCTTAACTTAAAATCAATCTTTGCAACCACAATTCCATTTTCTTTAAAAACTAATTTTCATAAGGAAAAACACCATTTTATTTCCTTCACTAAAGTCAACTGTACGATGAAAACCCATTCCTGTGGACGATCCTAGAGCCACTATACTATGTTAGTTATGGTACCCTAGTATGAAGTGATTTAGGTTTTATAAATTTTGTTGATAACACCTGTCTAAGCCATAATCAAATGGTATGATTGCAATGGGGATGAATCAAATGGCGCCGTTGTCGGGGATGGTGCCAAAATACATTGACATGACTTTTGGTGAACACTTGTGATCTTCATCACAAGTTTGGTGATTTTTCTTTTACTAATTCTTTTTCTTTGTCTATTGATTCGTTCCCAATTGGTGTCTTTGCTGATTCATGTCCTCTCAATGGTCCCTGACAGTGGTGCCATTTGATACGTGTCCAGCTGGTGTCCCTTGATTGTGGTCCTCAGGGAGTAATCAACAAAATTTATAACCTATTACACCATGTACTAGGATAGCCTTAGCTAGCATAGCTTAGTGGCTCTAGGGTCGTTCATTGGGATGGGTTTTCACTCCACAATTGATATTAATCCAAAGCTAAATTGGTGCCCTTTTCATTTCAAGGTTAGCTTTAAAAGAAAACATAATCTTTGGTGGAAAAATGATTAGTTTTAAGCTAACCAAAAATAGTAATAACTGATTTTAATTACAAAGAAAAGTGTTTCTTGGAGTTTAGATCACTAGGCTTAGGTTCCTCATACAAAAAGGAGAGTTCCGGTCACTTGTTTCTTTTCCTCGCATTAGAGAATTAACATATAGTTAATTCTCTAACCGGTGTGGTACAAATGCTTCCCCTTAATGGGTTCAAATACTAAATTCCTCTCACTGATGCACCTTGCAATGGCTCGTGCCTCTCACGTAGCATTTGCCATTCAAGGTGATCTTTAACCTTGGATTACCCGTTAAAAGCTTGCAAGAGATAACTAATGGATGTCTTCTTGGAGTCCAAAAGCTTACCAAGTGTTGGCTATTCTAGAAAGTCCTACCTCTAAACCACCACCCAAAGGCTCGCAAGAGATAAACGAGTGCATCTCAATGGATGGAGATCACTTGCCTTACCAAGTGTTGGCCTGGGTGAATTGAAGGCATTTTAAGTTAACTAAAAAGATAAAAACCATAAACGGGTCACACTTTCTCTTCATTAAAAACTAAAACAACAAAACTTCCAATTTATGCATGAGGAAACTTACCCAGCTTTCTTCACTCCAAGAGACGAAGAGCCTAGCCTCTCATCCTCTGAGGAAAAATCCTCAAAGTTTGATTGGCTAGAAAGAAAACTAACGAGAAAACAAAAATATGAAGAAAAAACAGAGCAAGTGCTCTATTCGTCGATTACATATATGATTTGAGGATGATGGATTACAAAACTATATATAAGAGGTTATTCACCCTTTGTTCTTACTTAAAGACTAAGGAATCCTATGATAGGTGGGTTACAAGGAGAGTTTGGGGATTTAGACATCAAATATCTAAAGAAAAATATCTCAAAATGTCGGTCGGGAAGCTTCAGGAGAAATTCCACAGCCGTGTGTGCAACTGTTCAAAATGGCTGCGAAATTTTTGCAGCAAAAGAACAACATTTTTGCAGCCAAAGGCTGATTTCGCAGCCGTGCAACATTCTGCCTTCAACTTGGAGTGATCTGCTTGCAATGGCTGTAACTCCTTCATTTCAACTCCGAATCATGCATTGTTTAAAGCATTGGATTGTGACTTCCTGAGCTTCGAAATAACATATAGCATGCATAAATTGGACTTTAGGAAGTGCTCCAAAAGTGGCTGAAATGACTGTCATCAGGAATGCTTAATGGCAGATTTCTCTTTGCTTCCCCTCCTTGCATTTCGGATTTGCTTATGGCAAAGGACTTTAAAGCTTTAAAGCTTTGGTTCTTCATGTTTCTGAGCTTTCCATTTGCTTTGCCATGGATTCCAAAGAACTGTCCTCAATCTTGGATTGCTTTGGTGATCAAAAAGCTATCAAAAGCACCAAAACTGACACAATTTGATTAGAATTGATTGCAAGGGTCCTTAATATGTTAATTGGGTTAAAAGGTGATAACTACTACTCAAAAGTGTTTAAAAGAGTTAATTACAAGCTATCAAATAGAACTTTTTAAGTAGTAATCATCTATATTTTAGCTTATCTTTTATTTTGTTTTTAGCTAACCTTAACTTTTTCCTAGAATTGTATTTATTTTGTTTTCTTTGTTTTTTTTTTTCAGTGATCTTTAGTTGTGCATGCCCTATTGGATAAGAGATATTGAGGGAAGACTTGTGAAGATTGAAAATCCTTGAGAAATTGAGTTGGAAGTGTGCTTGAACATCATGAATGCTCCACCTGAAGACCATAATAGCCAACATGGTCAAGAGGATAATTTCAATGCATACCGATCCATGAGGGACCACATGCATCCGCCTCGTATGAGTGCACCTTCATGCATAGTGTCTCCTATTGAGTAGTTAGTAATCTGACCTCACATTGTGCCACTCCTACCTACTTTCCATGGGATGGAAAGTGAGAATCCCTACTCATATATTAAGGAATTCAAGGAGGTTTGTAATACATTCCAAGAAGGAGGAGCTTCAATTGACTTGATGAGGCTCAAGCTATTTCCTTTCACCTTGAAGGATAAGGCCAAGATATGGCTCAATTCTCTAAGGCCAAAGAGTATCTAAACTTGGACTGATTTACAAGCCGAGTTTCTTAAGAAGTTCTTCCCTACTCATAGGACCAATGGTTTGAAAAGGCAAATTTCGAATTTCTCAGCTAAAGAGAATGAGAAATTCTATGAGTGTTGGGAAAGGTACATGGAAGCTATTAATGCTTTTCCTCACCATGGCTTTGACACATGGCTCTTAGTGAGCTATTTTTATGATGGTATGTCTTCTTCAATGAAGCAACTCCTAAAAACTATGTGTGGAGGAGACTTCTTGAGTAAGAATCCGGAGGAAGCCATGGACTTTTTGAGTTATGTGGCTGAAGTTTCAAGAGGATGGGATGAACCAAATACTAGAGAGGTGGGAAGAATGAAGTCTCAACCAAATGCTAAGGGTGGGATGTATGTTTTGAATGAAGACATTAACATGAAGGCAAAGGTTGCAACTATGGCAAGGAGATTGGAAGAGCTAGAAATGAAGAAGGTACAAGAAGTGTAAGCCATTTATGAGACACTAGTGCAAGCTATGCCTTGTTCCATTTGTCAATCTTATGAGCACTTGGTGGAGGAATGTTCTACAATTCCAACAGTGAGAGAGATGTTTGGAGATCAAGCAAATGTTATTGGTTAATTCAAGCCCAATAACAATGCTTCATATGGCAACACCTACAATTCAAATTGGAGGAACCATCCAAATTTCTCTTGGAAACCAAAGCCACCTTAGTACACACAACCTGCTCAAGCACCTCAGCAAGCCTCGAATCTTGAACAAGCTATTGTGAACCTTAGCAAGGTTGTGGGAGATCAGAAGTTCATCAATGCTCAACTGAATCAGAGAATTGACAGTGTGGAGAGTACATTGAACAAAAGGATGGATGGGATGCAAAATGATTTGTCTCATAAGATAGACAATGTCCAATACGTAATCTCAAGGCTTACCAACCTCAACACAGTGCAAGAGAAAGGAAAGTTTCCTTCTCAACCTCATCAAAATCCCAAGGGTATCCATGAAGTGGAGGCTCAAGAGGGAGAATCTTCAAAGGTGAGGGAAGTCAAAGCTGTTATCACCTTGAGGAGTGGTAAAGAGGTTGATCAGCCCACATCTAAGCCAAAGCATGATGAAGAGAGTGTAGCAGAAAAAGAAAAGAGTGAAGTAATTAAAGAAAAGAGAAAAGGAAAAAGTACAAAGAAAGATGACCATGATTCTAGTGTGGATGAAGAACCCGAGAAGATAGTGATCAAGGAAGATATGATGAAGAAACACATGCCTCCACCTTTCCCCTAAGCTTTGCATGGTAAAAAGGGAACCAATAATGCATCAGAAAATTTTGAAGTGTTAAGGCAAGTGAAGGTCAATATCCCTTTGCTAGACATGATCAAACAAGTGGTGACATATGCAAAATTTTTGAAGGACTTGTGCATTGTAAAGAGGGGGTTGAATGTGAATAAGAAAGCCTTCTTGACTGAGCAAGTGAGTGCCGTCATATAGTGCAAGTCTCCAGTGAAGTACAAAAATCTGGGCTGCCCTACCATCTCAGTGAGTATTGGAGGGACTTATGTGGAAAAAGCTTTGTTGGACTTGGAAGCAAGTGTCAATTTGCTACCCTACTCTATCTATAAGCAGTTGGGACTTGGAGAGTTGAAGCCAACATCCATCACTCTATCTCTGCTAGATAGATCAGTGAAGATTCCGAGAGGGATGATTGAAGATGTCTTGACTCAAGTTGAGAAATTCTACTATCTAGTGGATTTTGTTGTTCTTGATACAGATTCGGTTGTCAAAGGAACTAATTATGTTCCTATCGTACTTGGAAGACCATTCCTAGCTACATCAAATGCAATCATCAATTGTAGGAATGGAGTCATGCAAGTCATGTTTGGCAACATGAAATTGGAGCTCAACATCTTCCATTTGTACAATAAGCATATCCATCCGGAAGAAGAAGAAGGTCCAAAGGAAGTGTGCATGATTGACACTTTAGTGGAGGAGCATTGTGATAAGAGAATGTAAGAGGATCTGATTGAGAGTTTTAGGGATCTTGATGAAGGGTTACTTGAACCCTCAGATTTGCTTGTTACCCTGCTCCCTTGGAGGAGGAGAGAAGAAATTCTACCCTTATTCAATGAGGAGGAGATGCAAAGAGCTGTTAAGGAGGAGCCCCCAAAGCTTATTCTTAAGTCACTACCCATGGAGTTGAAGTATGCATACTTGGAAGAAGACAAGAAGTGCCCTGTTATTTTATCTTTAACTCTTACCATTCATCAGGAGGATTGTCTACTTGAAGTCCTTAGAAGATGTAAGAAGGCAATAGGGTGACAAATTTTTGATTTGAAAGGGATCATCCCTTTAGTTTGTACCCATCATATTTACATGGAGGATGAAGCTAAGCCAGTTCGTCAACCTCAGAGAAGGTTGAACCCTCACATGTAAGAGGTGGTACGAGCTGAAGTTCTTAAGCTACTTCAGGTCGGTATTATTTACCCCATATCAAATAGCCTATGGGTGAGTCCTACTCAAGTTAAGCTACTTCAGGAGAAGACCACTTTTTACATGCCCATTTGGCACCTATGCATACAGGATAATACCTTTCGGCCTATGCAATGCACCCGCAACTTTCCAAAGATGCATGTTAATCATTTTCAATGATATGGTGGAGCGTATTATGGAAGTCTTGATGGATGATATCACTATATATGGAAGTGCATTTGATGAATAATTGGTCAACTTAGAAGCTGTTTTGAACCGATGCATTGAGAAAGACTTAGTGCTTAATTGGGAGAAGTGCCATTTCATGGTACAAGGGATTGTCCTTTGACACATCATCTCCAAGCAAGGCATTGAAGTTGAAAAAGCAAAGGTTGAACTCATTGTTAAGTTGCCATCCCCAACAAATGTCAAAGGAGTAAAGCAATTCCTTGGCCATGCCGGGTTCTATAGGAGGTTTATCAAGGATTTCTCTAAGCTTGCAAGGCCTCTTTGTGAACTATTGGTGAAGGATGCCAAATTCATATGGGATGATAGATGCCAAAGGAGTTTTGAAGAATTGAAGCTATTTCTGAAAACTGCACCAATAGTAAGGGCTCCCAACTGGTATCTACCCTTTGAGGTAATGTGTGATGCCAGTGACTTTGCTATAGGAGCTGTTCTTGGGCAAAGAGAAGATGGAAAACCTTATGTGATCTACTATGTGAGCAAGACATTGAATGAGGCACAAAGAAACTACACAACTAACGAGAAAGAATAGTTAGCTGTAGTTTTTGCCTTGGATAAGTTTCGTGCTTACTTGGTGGGGTCTTTCATTGTGGTTTTCACTGATCACTCTCTTTGAAGTATTTGTTGACTAAGCAAGATGCTAAAGCAAGGCTGATTAGATGGATTCTCTTGCTTCAAGAGTTCAATCTCCAGATCAAAGACAAGAAAGGAGTGGAAAATGTGGTAGCAGACAACCTTTCAAGGCTAACAATCGCACATAATTCCTATGGTTTGCCCATTAATGATGATTTTCCAGAAGAGTCTCTCATGTTGGTGGAAGTTGCTCCTTGGTATGCTCACATTGCGAACTACCTAGTCACAGGAGAAGTTCCAAGTGAGTTGAAAACACAAGATAAGAAGCACTTCTTTGCTAAAATTCATGCCTACTATTGGGAAAAGCCATTTCTATTCAAGTATTGTGTCGATCAAATAATAAGGAAGTGAGTTCCTGAAGAAGAGCAACAGGGGATCCTCAGTCATTGCCATGAAAATGCATGTGGAGGCCACTTTGCTTCTCAGAAGACAACCATGAGGGTGTTGTAATCGGGTTTCTATTGGCCATCACTTTTCAAATATGCCCACACAATGTGCAAGAGTTGTGATTGATGCTAGAGGCTTGGGAAGTTGACACGCAGGAACATGATGCCTTTGAACCCCATTTTGATAGTTGATTTTTTTTTATGTTTGGGGCATTGACTTCATAGGACCTTTCCCTATGTCTTATGGCTACTCTTACATCTTGGTGGGAATAGATTATGTTTCTAAGTGGGTTGAGGCAGTCCTATGCAAGCACAATGACCATAGAGTGGTTCTCAAGTTTCTCAAGGAGAACATCTTCTCAAGATTTGGGGTGCCCAAAGCCATAATTAGTGATGGGGGTACTCATTTTTGCAACAAGCCTTTTGAAACTCTCCTAGCCAAGTATGGGGTGAAGCATAAGGTAGCTACACCTTACCACCCTCAAACTAGTGGGCAAGTTGAGTTAGCAAACCGGGAGATTAAAAACATATTGATGAAGGTGGTGAACAAGAACAAAAAAAATTGGTCAGTCAAGCTCCTTGATTCACTATGGGCATATAGAATAGCTTATAAGACCATTCTCGGGATGTCTCCTTATCGCCTAGTCTATGGCAAAGTATGCCATCTCCCTGTGGAACTGGAATACAAGGCTTGGTAGGCAATCAAGAAGCTCAACATGGATTTGAGCAGAGCTGGGTTGAAGAAGTTCTTAGATCTCAATTAGTTGGAGTAATTGAGAAATGATGCCTACATTAATTCAAAAATTGTAAAAGAGAAATTGAAGAGGTGGCGTGATCAATTGATTTCCCGCAGGAATTTTCAAAAGGGACAAAGAGTCTTGCTCTATGACTCTAAGCTCCACATCTTTTCTAGCAAGCTGAAATCAAGCTGGATAGGTCCTTTTACCATTCACCAAGTGCATTCAAATGGAGTCATGGAACTACTCAACTCCAACAACACCGAGAGCTTTAAAGTGAATGGCCACCATCTCAAGCCCTTTGTGGAGCCTTTTTCTTGCGACAAGGAGGAATTCATCCTCCTTGATCAACATCAAGCTTGACAACACCGGTTTTTTGATGGACTTAGTCTTTCTAAAGACTATCGAGTCCATATATTTTTGTTTTATTTTTTATTTGAGAGTTTTCCTGTATTATTACTTGTTTTGATTTTGATTTCTCATTTTAATTTTATTTTGGTTTGATTTAACTTAGGTTTTTGATGATCAATTGCATGGGGGACTTCAAAGCAGTTGGGCGAGTCCTTAAAAATTCTTAGCAGAGGAAACACCAAGGCAATTTGCACACCCTGCAAAATTTTTGTAGGCCATGCGAAATTCATGGCTCATTTCACATAGGGTGCGAAATTTCGCACACCCTGCGAACCAATTTCGCACACCCAACGAACATAAAAACACCCTGTGAAATCATTTCGAACACTCTGCAAAATTTTCGTAGAGCATGTGAAAAATTCCGCAGACCCAACACCGTTTCGCACGCTGTGCGAAACCCTAAGGGGTTTGCAAAACCATTTCGCACGCTATGTGAAAATGAAGAGGCGCTGTGCGAAAACGAAAAGTCGCCTTGCTATCCCTTTTTAAACCCCCGAGCCCCAACTTCTCCATTTTGCAAACACCAAACACCCTGCGAATCCCTCATTTTCCTCTACCACCTTGCAACCTCGTCTCTCTCCGATACCACGCCTCGCGCATCTCATTTCGAAGACTTGCACTCCGAGCCCCCTTCGAGCACGAACTCAAGGCCATTTCTTTATTTTCGACATGGCATAGACCCGAAGAGCTCTTCCTGCCCCTTCACCGCGTTGCACTACAAGGCAGAGAGCCTCTGCTACTCAGGTGCCTCATGATTCTCCATCTCAAGCCACGGAGGCCCTGCAGATTCCACTTTCTGAGGGTGGAGTGCCCACTAGTCCTTCCTCTCCTCCTCCTCAGTGCAGATACGAGAGGAGGAGACCACCTACCACACTAGGGGTGACTACTTCTCGCCCTAAGAGTTTAGTGCGGCGCCTTCTTACCAAGAGGGCCAGGACTTCAGGCCCTGATGAGTCATCTAGAGCTTCACAACGTGAGCCTCGTGCAGATTCTGAGGTTTCTTCTGACCTATCACCGAATTCTATTATCAGACGCCCGATGCTCACAGCACCACCCATTGAGGGCAACTCAGATTGCAAAGCGAGACCTTTCCACTCCGAGTTATATTTTGATTAGGAGGCCATACGACAGCAGCCTGAGCTCCAAGACTCTTATGACCTACTGCAGAGGTACCACCTTGAGCACCTTATGACTCCTCATGAGTTCTTTTACCCCAGAGTAGCACTAGACATTTACCAGTCTATGACTACTCGTGGCATCCCGAGTCCTACTGCAATTCACTTCACCATTGATGGACGTCATGGTATCCTCGAGGCCAGACATATTGCAGAGGCTCTACAGATTTCTTTCGAGCTAGTGGTCCCTAGTATCTCAGAGGGACATGGTCCGTATTTTATCCAGGGGGCATCTACAGATTCGATCCTTCTAGGGAAGGAGCTTCCACCTAGGATGCTCCTCGTAGATGTGGTGTTGCGCTCCAACCTCTTTCCCTTACAACATTTAGTACAAAGGCGAGAAGTTATTTTGGAAGCTTTATTCCGTATATCAGAGGGCTTCTACTTGGCCCCACCACTTGATCATGGCCTCCCTCTTCCACTTTGAGGAGAAGGTCCATAGGAAGAAGCTTCAGATGGCGGACACCATTCCATTATTATTCCCGAGGTTTGATGCGACTCATGGTAGCTTAGCTTTAAAGGCGTATCAACAAAATTTATACCTTAAATACTATTACTAAAGTAGCCAAGCTACTATAGCATAGTGGTTCTAGGATCGTTCACTGGGAAGGGTTTTCGCAAACACAAGTGATATTCAAATTAGGAAAATAGGTGATTTTCTTATGGATGTTAGCTTTAAAAGAAGATGAAAATATTTTAGAGAGATTTAAACTAACTTAAGTTAACATTAAAGACTAAAATGAAAGGGTGTAAAAACAAGTTTCTCAAAGATAGGATAACTATGCTCTGGCTCTTATGCAAATTGGAAATCTCAGGATAGGCTCCTCGCGTTGGGGTTGCAACTATGGTGATGCTTGCTTCCCGAACCGGTATGGATTTAGCAAATCAAGTTTTAATCCTTTAAAATGACAAAACAGATGGTAGTGAATTTCATCAATGGTTATTCACCTTAGACTTCCTTTGAATGGCTCGTAAGAGATAACTAATGGTCTAAAGCCAAAAGCTTACCAAATATTGGCAACTCAAAGTCATTCCAGGTGATAAACTCACCTTTCAATGGCCATTGAAATTGGTTCTAATGGATTAATGCAAAACTTGGAATTGAAAACCTCACCTTCCAATAGCTCGTAGGAGATAACTAATGGATAGAAATCCAAAAGCTTATCAAGTATTGGCCGTTGGAAGTTGTCCAAAGGAAATAAAAACCAAACTTTCCATTAATGAACCATTAATGAAAAACGACTACCTTACCTTCCGGGTGCGAGAAATTTCCATGGGATTGCATCCAAGCCATCACATAACATCCATGCTTTGAGAAACTTAAAGGTTTTAGCCAACCATCCTCTGAGGAAAAGTCCTCAGAGGCTGTTTGGCTACTAAGAAAATGAGAAAGAAAAGAGAAAAGAAGAAAAACAGAGCTTTATATTATTCTAAGCTAA
>JAJJMJ010020556.1:77203-107887 GCA_022059055.1 Vitis cinerea | reverse complement strand
TGTACAGAGGATCGATCACCCCATCCTCTCAATTTCCAATCTCCCTTCTTATGGGTGTTAGCTTTAAAAGAAGATGAAAATATTTTAGAGAGATTTAAACTAACTTAAGCTAACATTAAAGACTAAAATGAAAGGGTGTAAAAACAAGTTTCTCAAAGATAGGATAGCTATGCTCTGGCTCTTATGCAAATTGGAAATCTCAGGATAGGCTCCTCGCGTTGGGGTTGCAACTATGGTGATGCTTGCTTCCCGAACCGGTATGGATTTAGCAAATCAAGTTTTAATCCTTTAAAATGACAAAACAGATGGTAGTGAATTTCATCAATGGTTATTCACCTTAGACTTCCTTTGAATGGCTCGTAAGAGATAACTAATGGATAGAAATCCAAAAGCTTATCAAGTATTGGCCGTTGGAAGTTGTCCAAAGGAAATAAAAACCAAACTTTCCATTAATGAACCATTAATGAAAAACGACTACCTTACCTTCCGGGTGCGAGAAATTTCCATGGGATTGCATCCAAGCCATCACATAACATCCATGCTTTGAGAAACTTAAAGGTTTTAGCCAACCATCCTCTGAGGAAAAGTCCTCAGAGGCTGTTTGGCTACTAAGAAAATGAGAAAGAAAAGAGAAAAGAAGAAAAACAGAGCTTTATATTATTCTAAGCTAATGTACAGAGGATCGATCACCCCATCCTCTCAATTTCCAATCTCCCTTTTTGGAGGTGTTGTGCACCTCTATATATAGCAAAATTACAAGATAAAGCCTTATGATGGCTGAATACAAGGTTACAAAAGGAATTTACATGAGAAAATATCAAGCTAAAAATATCTCAAAAGTCGGTGGTGCGTGCGTGGAGAAACAGAGGAGATTTGGCATTTTCGCAATGTGAATTTCTCCTTGCGAAATTTCGCAAGGAGAAATTCACCTTGCGAAATTTTCACAAGATTTGATGCAGTTGTCTTCCGAAGGCCATATCTTCCTCATTTCAGCTCCAAATTGTACACGGTTTGAAGCGTTGGATTCTTGACTTCCTGAGCTTTGAAATGGTATATAGCATGTAGAAAATGGACTTCGGGAAGTGCTCCAAAAGTTCGAGAGAAGACTGCAGCTGCTGTCCTCTGTTTTCCTCTTCACTTTGCTTGTTTTTCCTCTTTGCATTCTCTTTGCTTGTGCTCGTGTTTCCACTTGAAATTCAAGCCTGTAAACTTCCAAAATCCTTGCTTTAACTTGTCCAATTAGCTCCTCCATCATTTGGCATGCTTGAATTGATTCATAAGCTGATAAAAACATGTAAACTTGCCACAAAATGGTTAAAACCAATTACTAAGGACCTTAATGAATTAATTGGGTTAAATGAATATGATTACTACACAAAGGTGCTTAAAACCATTATAATTAGGTCTACAAAATAGCACTTTTTGGTAGTAATCACACCCCCCAACCGACTCATTGCTAGTCCCTTAGCAATGGAGGAGATAAAAACTAAGTAAACTATAATAATATACATAAAAGGGATCATGCAAATCACTCCAAAAAATGATATGAGTGGCATGATGGACATCCATGGATCAATAAAGATGTTAAACTCAACCTATAATAAGAGTTGTCAAAGCATTCACTTGATCATAGAGCACAAAGAATGGATATTATGCAAGTTTAAGCATCAAAAGAATTTTCACTCTCAAAAGATCCAAATCAAATTCTTCCACTAAAAGCTAAGTGTTAATGTGATTAGCTTCCGAGTATAGTATGGATAACTATCATCTCCCCCCAACCTAAGTCTTTCTTTAAGCTTAGCAAAATTAACCATCTCTTGATAGGCTAGGAACACACCTCTTATTCACAATTCTTTTCACTTACTAAACTTAACCAATTCACCCATGTAACAAGCAGAGGATCGGTGACTCCCAACCAATAAAGGCTTAGGGCACCAGGCTTTAAAGGCTTTTGCCACCCCTTCGGACCATGCTCAGGTTTCAAGGCAAGCAAAGAAGTTTATTCTTTTCTCTTTTTTTTTCTTTTTCTTTTTCTTTTTCTTTTTCTTTTTTTTTTCTATTTTTTCAAAGACTCATTGGTCTTTATGAGGTGTCCCAACACTATTAAAGAGAGGTTAAAGGTGTCAAATTATGATTTCTCAAGCTTAAAGGGTGAGATAGTTTCACATCTTATAACCGGAATCTAATGTATGTGTGTGCGAATAGCTTAAGGTGGAAGAGATAAGTTTGCATGCAATGGGAGTTTCAACAATTCATCAACTTTTAGAAGAGCATAATACAAACTCTAAGACTCATGTAATCAAGTTGAAACTCGACTTCTCTCATTTAATTTTGAGAGTTAATCCTTAATATCCATGGAGTTTAAAGCAAAAATTTTTAAAAATTTTAAAAAGTAGCTAATTTAACTAAGTATGATAAAAATTTAAACTAATACTTACTTCCTCATCTCTCCCCCCAACCGAGATGAACATTGTCCTCAATGTTTGAATCGAAAATAAGGAGGAAGGAAGTGGTACCTCATGTGATGTGGACTTGGAGTTGAGAAGGTTGAACCACCTTTTTCAAAATTCAAAAATTGAATGAGAGAGGAATTTATACTAAATATTTACAAAAATGATGAGTGGGCCCCACTTTGAGCAGCTGAGGACAAGGCTCAAAGGGTCCATGCCATGATGGTATACTCATATAAGTTGCAATGGCATTTGAATGTAGCTTGCAGGGGTGTTAAAATTGGAGATTTTTGGCTTTGAAAACAATTTCGCAAGGTGAAATTCACCTTGCGAAATTTTTGCACTGGTTACTCTCCTTGCGAAATTTCGCAAGGAGAAATTCTCCTTGCGAAATTTTCGCACTGGTTACTCCCCTTGCGAAAGTGCAATCCCGAGAGGTTGCATTTTGCATCATGCCAAAATGTGCATTTCGCAATGTGAAATTCACCTTGCGAAATTTTCGCAATGTGAAATTCACCTTGCGAAAATTTTGCAACTCACTTGTTAAGTTGCGAAATGGGGTTTTAAGCTTGGACTTAGATATATTTCTCCCCTATTTCACCTTTTTCTCCACATTTGTGAGCTTGTGAGCTTTCGTACCTGCATGAACACTTCAAAACTCATCTTAAAAACATATTAAAACTAAATTAAAGCTAAGAATTCAAACTAAAACATGCATAATTTTAAAAAAAACATAGAATTTAAATGAAGCTGATAGCATGTACCCCAAAAAGAAGATGAACTATTTAGCTCATCCTCACTCACACACCCACTTCATGCTAAAATCCCCCTGGATCCCAAACAAAATTGGCATCCTTCCCATTTGGTCCAAGGGAATTCGTTTCTCTTCTCTTCCCTATAGAAGTGGATGCTTTAAAGGGTTCAAGTAACCCTTTATCATCTTGAACCTTATGATTTTCAATGAAAGGTTGGTCCATAGAGTTGTCATAGCAATCCCCCACCAAAATGTCGATCATCAACACTTTCCTTGATCTTTTTGCATTGGTTCCTTGAAGGTTATGGTGGGGTTGAAGAGGAAGCTTCCTTTTCCCCCTTGCTATGTCGAGATTGGTGAGCTTCTCAATGGAGTCTTGAATTTTTTTCTATCCTTAGCGATAGATCATTATAAACCTCCTCCATTCTTACATTTATTGAACTCTCCAAATTATCAATCTTTTCATTAAGATGAGAGTTGATCTTTTGTTGCTCACCTACAAAGTCCTCCATGACTTTGCTTATCTTCAAAATGGCTTGCTCCAATGAAGATGTACTCATTGATGGTTGAGGTTGAGGTTGGGTTGTAAGGTTGGGATGGTTATTCCAACTTGAGGTGTAGGAGCTTTGGTAACCGCACATGTCTCTCACAGTTGGAATGGTAGGGCACTCCCCTACCGTATGCTCATATGAATCATCTCCATTCAAAGCATACTTACTACCCCATTGGCTTTGTTGAACTTGCCTTTTCCCCAATTCAATCCGATCCCTCATGGATAGGTATGCGAATTTGTCATTCGGTTGATGTTGAGGTTGGCTTGTAAGGTTGGGATGGTTTACATACTCAAATGAAGTTGGCATGGCTTGTGGTTGTGCTTCAGTATGCACATTTCTCAATTCAAACTCTTCTATCGTTCTAGCCATAGATGCTAGCTTTGCCTTCATGCTCATGTCTTCATTCAAAGCATTCTTACTACCCCATTGGCTTTGTTGAACCTGCCTTTTCCCTAATTCAATCCGATCCCTCATGGATAAATATGCAACTTTGTCCTTCTCATGATCATAATGAGAGCTTTGATCTTCATGTGGAATTTCCATTTCTAAAAAATGATATTCAACTAAGGCTCTTTTCTTCAACTTGTACCAAGGTTCCCTCTTGGTCTCGAATCCAACAAGGAATGCACAAATTGAAATTAAAACAAAAATAAAAGAAAAGAGAATAAAAAATTTAACTAAATAAAAACTAAACTAATAAAAAAAAAAATTAGAAGAAAACTCACCAAACTTGTGATGAAGATCACAAGTTACCCTTAATGGTTGCTTCACTGTGCTTATGGCACCTTCCCCGGCAACGGCGCCATTTGATGCGACTCATGGTAGCTTAGCTTTAAAGGCGTATCAACAAAATTTATACCTTAAATACTATTACTAAAGTAGCCAAGCTACTATAGCATAGTGGTTCTAGGATCGTTCACTGGGAAGGGTTTTCGCAAACACAAGTGATATTCAAATTAGGAAAATAGGTGATTTTCTTATGGATGTTAGCTTTAAAAGAAGATGAAAATATTTTAGAGAGATTTAAACTAACTTAAGCTAACATTAAAGACTAAAATGAAAGGGTGTAAAAACAAGTTTCTCAAAGATAGGATAGCTATGCTCTGGCTCTTATGCAAATTGGAAATCTCAGGATAGGCTCCTCGCGTTGGGGTTGCAACTATGGTGATGCTTGCTTCCCGAACCGGTATGGATTTAGCAAATCAAGTTTTAATCCTTTAAAATGACAAAACAGATGGTAGTGAATTTCATCAATGGTTATTCACCTTAGACTTCCTTTGAATGGCTCGTAAGAGATAACTAATGGTCTAAAGCCAAAAGCTTACCAAATATTGGCAACTCAAAGTCATTCCAGGTGATAAACTCACCTTTCAATGGCCATTGAAATTGGTTCTAATGGATTAATGCAAAACTTGGAATTGAAAACCTCACCTTCCAATAGCTCGTAGGAGATAACTAATGGATAGAAATCCAAAAGCTTATCAAGTATTGGCCGTTGGAAGTTGTCCAAAGGAAATAAAAACCAAACTTTCCATTAATGAACCATTAATGAAAAATGACTACCTTACCTTCCGGGTGCGAGAAATTTCCATGGGATTGCATCCAAGCCATCACATAACATCCATGCTTTGAGAAACTTAAAGGTTTTAGCCAACCATCCTCTGAGGAAAAGTCCTCAGAGGCTGTTTGGCTACTAAGAAAATGAGAAAGAAAAGAGAAAAGAAGAAAAACAGAGCTTTATATTATTCTAAGCTAATGTACAGAGGATCGATCACCCCATCCTCTCAATTTCCAATCTCCCTTTTTGGAGGTGTTGTGCACCTCTATATATAGCAAAATTACAAGATAAAGCCTTATGATGGCTGAATACAAGGTTACAAAAGGAATTTACATGAGAAAATATCAAGCTAAAAATATCTCAAAAGTCGGTGGTGCGTGCGTGGAGAAACAGAGGAGATTTGGCATTTTCGCAATGTGAATTTCTCCTTGCGAAATTTCGAAAGGAGAAATTCACCTTGCGAAATTTTCACAAGATTTGATGCAGTTGTCTTCCGAAGGCCATATCTTCCTCATTTCAGCTCCAAATTGTACACGGTTTGAAGTGTTGGATTCTTGACTTCCTGAGCTTTGAAATGGTATATAGCATGTAGAAAATGGACTTCGGGAAGTGCTCCAAAAGTTCGAGAGAAGACTGCAGCTGCTGTCCTCTGTTTTCCTCTTCACTTTGCTTGTTTTTCCTCTTTGCATTCTCTTTGCTTGTGCTCGTGTTTCCACTTGAAATTCAAGCCTGTAAACTTCCAAAATCCTTGCTTTAACTTGTCCAATTAGCTCCTCCATCATTTGGCATGCTTGAATTGATTCATAAGCTGATAAAAACATGTAAACTTGCCACAAAATGGTTAAAACCAATTACTAAGGACCTTAATGAATTAATTGGGTTAAATGAATATGATTACTACACAAAGGTGCTTAAAACCATTATAATTAGGTCTACAAAATAGCACTTTTTGGTAGTAATCAAGGTTGTTGTGCCAGATCTTGGAGTATATGGGCTTTCCTACTGAGCCTCGGCTTGAGCGCTGCCGCTTTTGTCGAGAGCGAGTCACTCTCTACAAATGGAATCAGTTGGTAGGCTATTCTGCACCTCCAAGAGCCCCTCCCATGGTAGCACCTCCAGTGCCCGCACAGCCAGAGCAGGACGAGCTCCCGGCAGAGACTGCACCACCAGTGCCCACACCTGAGGCTACTTCTGCTGCTCCGCCTACGACTCCTACTGTTCCACCAGTCGCGCCTACTACATCCAAGCCTTCCATCACCATATCGGCTTCCGAGTTTCGCGCCCTTGTGCATACCTTTCAGACACTCGCCACCACACATGCTGCTCTCTTCCAGCAGATGGCTGAGATGAGTGCCCATCAGGACCAGCAGACTGCTATATTCCGCCAGATTCAACAGCACTTAGGACTTCTGCCTTCGTCTTAGCCTGACCTTCCTGCATCATCAGAGCCTTTAGCTCCAACTGAGGATACTATTCCACCTAAGGACACTACCACAGTAGAGGTCTAGATTCCGCCACCTCAGGAGGCCACCACAGCTACACCAGAGGATGCATTATCTCCACCTGAGGCTCCCACTACTTGATCATAGGACATCTCTTTATCTTATTGTATTTCTATATTATATTAGTGGATATTTGTCCTTGTTTTGATACTTTATATTCTGGGATTGGATGTGTTACCTAATCATATCTCATATTGTACTTTCTCAGATTAATATATAGACATCATATTTTCTATTTATTACATTTAACATTTTTCTATTTCCTCTACTTATCACTCTTTTGTTTTTTGACTCATGTGGTTTCTCCTATACGACTCAGACTCCATTTCATTCAGGAGGTACCACTTCCTCCTTTTATTTTCAATTGCTCTTAAAACATTGAGGGCAATGTTGACCTTGGTTGGGGGGGAGGGGGGAGGGAGAGTTAAAGAAGGAAGTTTTGTTAATAATGCTAGGTTAATTTGTTAATTTAGTTACTTTTTGCTTAATTTTAAAAGTTTTTTTACCATACTCTTCATGGTTATTAAGGAAAAATCAAAATGAAAAGGGAGAAATCGAATTCTTGCCTTTTTACTTGAATCTTAGAGTTTGTATTATGCTTATTGAAGTTGATGAATTATTGAAACTCCTATGGAATTCAACCTTATTTCTTCCATTTTAATCTTATCACACACTGTGCACATTAGGTTCTGGTTATAAGACGAAAAACTATCTCACCCCCTAAACTTAGGAAAATTTCGACTTGGTGCCTTTGACTTCGTTTTAATAGTGTTGGGACACCTTATAAAAGGCCAATGAGCCTTCGAAAAAAAAAGAAAGAACAAAGTATTTCGCTTGCCTTGAAACCCAAGCAAGGTCTGAGGGGTATACAGCGAAAGTCTTTAAAACCCGATGCCCTAAGCCTTTATTAGTTGGGAGTCACCGACCTTAATGCTTGTTACAAGGGTGAATAGGTGGAGTTTAACATATTTTAGGTGCTTGGGTATTGAATTTTAATCTCAAAAGTCCGGGGAAAAATCTGAGGAGTTAGTGGTCGAAAGATCTTTAAAGCTTGATGACCTAAACCTTGATTGGTTGGGAGTCATCGATGAATCCCCGTTACATGGACACTTTAGAAAACAATGCCTTTAGCATTGCACTCCTACAATGAAAAAATTGTGAAATAAAAGAGGTGTGTTCTTAGCCTATTGGAGGTTGGTAAGTTTGCTAAGGTTTGAGAAAGAACTAGGTTAGGGGGAGAGAATAGTTCGACATACTATAATCGGAAGCTAATAAGCTTAACACTTAGATTTTTGTGAAAAAAATAAGGTTTGGATCCTTGGGAGTGGAAATTCTTTTGTTGCTTAAATTTGCATAATGCCTACTCTTTATAAATTATAATTAGACAGGAGATTTGATGACTCTTGTTGAGGGTTGGGTTTTGCCTCTTTGATGTTCCATGAGAGAGTATAATCCGCATCATGCCACTTGAAAATTTTTTGGAGCGATTAACATGATTTTGTAAGTTATTTTACTGTTTATTTTTCTTTATCTTTCCTTCATTGCTAAGGGACTAGCAATATGTCGGTTGGGGGGAGTAATTGCTACTCAAAAACTACTCTTTTATAGCTTGAAACTAACTGTTTTAAACACTTTTGAGTAGTAGTTAATACCTTTTAACTCAATTGGCACATTAAGGAACCTAGCAAGGGTTACTAATTAGTTTTTGGCAAGTTTTGGTGTTTTTGGTAGCTATTTGATCATTGAAACAAGCCGAGAATGAAGGAGAATTTTGTGAAATCCATGGCAATGCAAGTTATAGCTCAAATACATGAAGAATCCAAGCTTTGGAGCACTTCATAGCCCTTTGCCAAGCCAATCAGAGATGCAAGGAAGAAAACCAGAGGAAGAAATCCAACAATCAGCATTTTCGCATGGCTGTGCGAAATTTTGCACACCATGCGAAACCTCTTGAGGCAGCCAAAGAATTTCGCACACCATGCGAAATTTCGCATGGTATGCAAAACCTTCTTGTGCACCGACTCCGTCAGATTTTTATCTCCAGATATTTTGTGTAATTTCCTATTTTCTCCTTGTAATCAACTTAGATATTTTCATATATATGTATATTTTTATATATTTGGTGTGTGTAACATCTTGGGATATAGACACATAGGGATGTAATCAAAGAACACTTGTAAAATTCCCGTAGTAAGAAATATAAAGAGTTTTTGCTCTGCCTTTTTTTTTTTTTTTTTTTCACTTTTCTTTCTAGCCAAATAGCCTCTGAGGATGATTTCTCAGGGGATGAGTGGCTAGGTTTTATGTTTCTTGGAGTGAGGGAAGCTAGGTGAAGGACCCAAATGCAAGGGTGGGAGTTGTCCTTGCTTTAAATGAAAGTAGTTGTTAACCATTAATGGTTTTTATTTTAAGGTTTAGCTTTAAATCCCTTAAAAGCACCTTGAATGGCTAATACTTGGTAAGATTTTTGGATTCTATGGATGCTTATTGCTAGATCCATAGATGTCTGTTAGTTATCATTTACGAGCCATTGGAAGGTGGTTCAAGGTGAGAGTCTTTAGTGTTTGAAGCCATTAATGGGAAGCAACTATTATTTTTCATGAACCCTTTGGATCAAATATTAATTGCTAAATATAAAACCAGTTTGGGAGATAACCATCCTTTATGTTATTGTCCCCAACGCGAGGAGAAGATCTGGAATCTCCCCTTTTGTCTAAGGAACCCGATCCTAGTGATCTAAAGCTCTAAGAGACCTTTTCTTTGTAGTTAACTTCACTTATTATTTTTGCTTAACTTAAAATCAATCTTTGCAACCACAATTCCATTTTCTTTAAAAGCTAATTTTCATAAGGAAAAACACCATTTTATTTCCTTCACTAAAGTCAACTGTACAATGAAAACCCATTCCTGTGGACGATCCTAGAGCCACTATACTATGTTAGCTATGCTACCCTAGTGTGAGGTGATTTAGGTTTTATAAATTTTGTTGATAACACCCATCTGAGCTAGAATCAAATGGCATGACTACAATGGTGACGAATCACTTTCTCACTTGTTGAAAACCCTATAAAGGACTACAAATGGTGGGCTTGGAATCTATCCACCATAATTGGTGAAATCCACCACTATGTATTCAACAACAAGAACATGATGTGTACTTGCCTATCCTTAGGCACTCAAAGCATTCCTTTTTTAAGTGTCCTAAAAGGTCACAAAGGAATCATTGCCCATGAGTTTGTTCTCTCATTTTTTTTTCTTGAATTTTCCTTATTTGGTGTTGTTGTTCTTCTTTTTAGCAGAAAAGCCTGAAGAACATTAACTTCCATATGTACAACTTTTTACTCTTTGAGAATCTTTGTACCCATCCCAAAGGAATCTAGTAAGATCTCTAATATAACTTGAATCCTAGTGTTCATAATAGTCTTAAGGGTAACTTGTCTAGTTAACTTGCCATTATCACCAAATAACCCTTACAACTTTAAAAAGAATATCATAAACTATGGCAATAGACATGTGTTGCTTTTACAACACATTATCTAAAGACCCTAAGAGACTTAGTCTTTTGATCCATCTTATGCCACCTTTAATATGCTTCTCTTACTTTATGATAGGATTGTTCAAAGGAAATAACAAACTCTACCAAAATCAGCTTATATGAAATTAATACTATATCTAGATTATTTTCAGTATATAATGAGGTCCAATTTAAACTAAAGATAATAAGTGACAGGTTAAAGACATGATATTTGTAACAAATATAATAATTCTATACATTAGTAAAAAGAAACTGAGCATTCAAGATAAGTTGGTAATTAATTTAGCAAAAATATAGTGCTCTCAAACTATATATATCCATGCAAGGCATCCTAGTATCATAAGAATCAAGCCTACTTTAGGCAGGTCATGACTCTTATTACTAGGTAGAGACCCTCTTTAATTAATCAAATTGCCTTAAACCTCCTAAGGTTATCCTAAGGCATTAATCAACATACCTTTATGTTTAGCCCTTAGCCCATGAAAGTGGGACCACTTTAGGTCATTTTACCACTTCATGTCTAAGTTAAGTGTGTAACTAAGATCCTTGACATCAATGTTACCAAGTGAAGAGTTCTATATTTAAGATTGACCATTCCCACTACAAACATATATAGCCTTGTCCATAAAGGATAGTCCATGTCCCTTGATTCCTTGGGCCACCCCATCTTTAGGATGGTGATGGGCCCTTAATCAAGATGGGATTGATCTTGGAGGCTATGGGCTTGCCTATGGCCTGCTCCCACTTAATATTTTGGAAGAAGGACTTTAAGATAATTTTGGTAACTATCTTAAAATAAACTATTTATCATGAGAATTTCCAAAACTTTTATTTTTTTTACTTGAATTGGGACTCTTGTGCCAAATAGGGATATCTTTCATATTCCTTATCCTTGAACTTTCCTTTTCAAACTAAACGGTTTCTTACTTCTCTTAGGGGGGAGATCCTAGAGGACCAATTTCAATGTCATTCTCCTTCAGAAGACATGCATGTATGATGAAATGGTTGTTGCTATTTGCTCCAACTACCTAACCTAAATAAAGGAAAGTCCTAAAAGGAATTTGAAATTTCAAATGACAACAGCCAATTTCTTAAATAAATAATGATGGAAATAAAACTCATCAAAATTTATTCTTTTAAGAAAACCCACAATTACCATTTTAATTTATGTTATTTGAAACAATATCTTGGTAAGCTATCTCAATTATTAATTATCAATCATATATTTTTCCAAAAATAATTTATCTCTTCAAATCAGAATCTTGTGCTAAATAGGAAAGATTTTATTTCATAAAGACTTGGAAAAATAAAACTTCTTCCTTAAAATAAAAAGATTCTTAGAGATCTAAAATCTAAAAGGATTTATTTAAAAATAAAAAATAAAATCTCTACGAGTTTAATTTTGAAAAGGAAGTAAATTCCTTATTCCTTTCCAACTTGTCTTTACCTAAAATAAAATTTTCTTAATTCCTAGCATATTCCAATTTAATAAATTATCTAAAAAAAGGAAAAAAATATGAAAATTCATTAACTTAAGAATACCAAAATATAGTATATGCTAAAAATAAAAAAGCATAAGAGATATGAAAGGAAATTAAATAATTCCCATCACCTTAGGGATCTTGTTGTAAATTTGGTAACAAAAACTTCGATAAAATTCAAATTACCAAAATAGCCCTACAACTAAAGATAAGTTAGTGAAAAAAAAAAAACCCAATTGACCCAATTTCCACAAAAAGAGCCAAAAATAGGCCCAAAAATTGAGCCCAAACAATGATTACTACTCAAAAAGTGTTATTTCATAGCTTGTAATTAACTCTTTTAAACACTTTTGAGTAGTAGTTATTACCTTTTAACTCAATTGGCATGTTAAGGACCCTTGCAATCAATTCTAATCAAATTGTGTTAAGTTTTGGTGTTTTTGTTAGTAATTTGATCACCAAAGTAATCCAAGATTAAGAAGAGTAATTTGGAATCCATGGCAAAGCAAATGGAAAGCTCAGAAACATGAAGAACCAAAGCTTTAAAGTCCTTTGCCATAAGCAAATCCGGAATGCAAGGAGGGGAAGCAAAGAGAAATCTGCCATGAAGCATTCTTGATGGCAGTCATGTCAGCCACTTTTGGAGCACTTCCTGGAGTTCAATTTATTCATGCTATATGTTTTTTTGAAGCTTGGGAAGTCAACAATCCAATGCTTCAAACGGTATGCGATTCAGAGTTGAAATGAAGGAGTTACAGCCATTGGAAGCCGATCACTTGAAGCTGAAGGCAAATTTTGCATGGCTGCGAAATCAGCCTTGGGCTGCGAAAATGGTGTCTTTTTGCTGCGAAATTTTGCAGCCCTCTTGCTGTGGAATTTCTCCTAAAGCTTCCCGATATTTGCAACCGACATTTTGAGATTTTTTGCTTTAGATATTTGATGTCTAAATCCCCAAACTCTCCTTGTAACCCACCTATCATAGGATTCCTTAGTCTTTAAGTAAGAACAAAGGGGGAATAACCTCATATATATAGTTTGTAATTTTCTTTGAAGAATCGGAGTCGGGAGCTTGTTCTCAGATGCATTCTTTGTATAGTTTTGCAAGGAAGTAAAATACAGAGCCTTTGCTCTGCCTTACCTTCTCGTTTTGATTGTATTGTATATTATTTACTTTTTATTTCCAGCCAATCAAACTCTTAGGATTTTTCCTCAGAGGATGAGTGGCTAGGCTCTTCGTCTCTTGGAGTGAAGAAAGATGGGTAAGTTTCCTCATGCATAAATTGGAAGTTTTCTTGTTTTATTTTTAATGAAGAGAAAGTAAAGTGTGACCCGTTAATGGTTTTTATCTTTTTAGTTAACTTAAAACGCCTTTAAATCACCTGGGTCAACACTTGGCAAGGCAAGCGATCTCCGTCCATTGAGATGCACTAGTTTATCTCTTGCAAGCCTTTGGTAGGTGGTTTAAAGGTAGGATTTTCTAGAATAGCCAACACTTGGTAAGCTTTTGGACTCCAATGAGACATCCATTAGTTATCTCTTGCGAGCTTTTGACGGGTAATCCAAGGTTAAAGATCACCTTGAATGGCAAATGCTAGGTGAGAGGCACGAGCCATTGCAAGGTGCATCAGTGAGAGGGATTTAGTGTTTGAACCCATTAAGGGGAAGCATCTGTACCACATCGGTTAGAGAATTAACTATATGTTAATTCTTTAATGTGAGGAAAAGAAACAAGTGACCGGAACTCCCTTTTTGTACAAGGAATCTGAGCCTAGTGATCTGAAACTCCAAGAAACACTTTTCTTAGTAAGTAATTTCCATTACTTTATTTTTGGTTTCACTTAAAAACCAACATTTTCAAACATCTTTATGTTATGTTTTAGAACTAACCTTGAAATGAAAAATCACCAATTTAGCTTTGGATTAATATCAATTGTGAAGTGAAAACCCATCCCAGTGAATGACCCTAGAGCCACTATGCTATGCTAGCTAAGGCTATCCTAGTACATGGTGTAATAGGTTATAAATTTTATTGATTACTCCCTGAGGACCAAAATCAAGGGACACCAGCTGGACATGAATCAGCTGAGACACCAATTGGGAACGAATCAAACAACCAAAAACAATTTGGCCCAAACTCAATCTCGTAATCGTATGCCCTTTGCACAACCTTCTTTCAATCAATCATATCTCCCTCGTTTCAACTCCGAATTGAAATCTGTTTAAAGCACTGGATTATTGAGTTCCTAAGCTTCAAAACCATATGTGGTTTTCCCCAAAAAACTCACAGAAGCTAGCCCTTATTTGTAGTTGAAGTCAACGTCACTATGCTGCCATGCTCTCTGCGCAACCTCGATTCAATTAGCTATAACTTTCTTGTTTCAACTCTGAATTGTGATCCGTTTAAAGTCTTGGATTCATGACTTCCTAAGATTCAAAACCATAGGTGGTTTGCTCCATGAATATCATGGGAAGTCATCCAAATTTTAAGTTAAAAATGATGAAACTGTGCTGCCAAGGATCTCAAATCAAGAATTTTCAAGATTCTTTCTTTTCCTTTAAATCACCATAGGAACTCATGAAAGAAACTTTAGGAAGCCTTATTTTGTCTTTTCCAGCAAGGGAATGTGTGTGAACACTTTGTGATGCTTCGGATTGCTTCCATACTCTCCATAGGTTACAAAGAATGATAAAAAAAAAGAAGGTTTGTTCAAAACAAATCCTTAATCTAAAGATTTGGAGTTTACATATCATTCTAAGATAAAAAAAAAGAGGGATTTTTACAAAAGAAAAAAAAAAATCCTATACCTCTTATGAGTCTTACAACCTATCTAGGAAAAGTAAAAACTTATCCAAGTAATTATTGCATCCCTAATAAAAAACAATCACAATTATAAATATCATATTATAACAAGATCATAATAAAGAATGCACATTAATTATCCCTAGGGCCATGGCATAAACAAAAACCCTGTAAAAAAAGTTAGCATACCCTAGAATAGTTTTAACACAATTACTAATCTATGGCTCTGATACCAGTTGAAGGAAAAAACTCAGATATCTCCATTCCTAAGTTCAGATTAGGTTAGGAACACGCATAACGATCCTAGGCTTTTTCTAAATTCTATGCATAGCGGAAAAATAACATTTTTATACTTTAAAAGGATTCGAAAAGTGTTAACGAAAACCATACCTTAGATTTAGATGTTTCTAAATCAAATCCACATGGTGAATATGAAGATCGAAACTGCAAAAGTCTCGTAAACCCAAAGTCATTTGCTCGATGAATCAAACCTTGATCTTAACACACTTTTGGTGGGGAGGAAAAAAGGGTGGAGACTATGGTTCTCAATCTCTTTGGATGGTGGAAGACAAAAGTCATCGAAACCTTAACCCCTAAGGGGTATTTATAGGGTTCCTAAGTGGGCTTAAGTGACTTGAGACCACATGGGCTTAGGTCACTTAAAGCTCAAAATGGGTCCTAAATGTTTAATTAACCCAATACTAAGCTCATGACTCAAATTCATTCATGTCATCCATAACCTTGAGTTGCTCACAACATTTAAAGCCTTGAGTTGACGACCCAGAATAGTTCATATCATCCATAACCCTGAGTTGTTCATAACATCTAAAGCCCTTAGCTCACGATTGAGAGTCTTTCATGTCAATCACAACCCTAAGTTGTTCATACCATCTAAAGCCTTAAGCTCACGATTAGAAGTAGTTTATGTCAACCATAGCCCTTAGCTATTCATAGCATCTAGAGCCCTAAGCTTACGACTCGGAGTCATTCATGTCAAACACAACCCTAAGCTTTTCATAGCATCTAGAGCCCTAAGCTCACAACCTAGAATCATTCTTGTCATCCACAGCCTTAAGCTGTTCATAGAATCTAAAGCCTTAAGCTCACGATCGAGAGTCTTTCATGTCAACCATAACCTTAAGTTGTTCATAGCATCTAGAGCCTTGAGCTTATGACTAGGAGTAGTTCATGTCAACCACAACCCTCTGCTATTCATAGCATCTAAAGCCCTAAGCTCACAATCCAGAGTCATTCGTTTCATTCATAGCCCTGACCTGATCATAGCATGTAGAGCCTTGAGCTCACAACTCCGAATCATTCATGTCATGTATAACCCTGAGCTATTCATAGCATCTAGAGCCCTATGCTCACGACTTGGAGTCGTTCATGTCATCCACAATCTTGAGCTGTTCATAGCATCTAAAGTCTTGAGTGCACACCCAAAATCATTCATACCATCCATAACCCTAGGTTGTTCATACCATATTAAGCCCTGAGCTCATAGCCCAAAGTTATTCATATCATCCACAACCTTGAGCTGCTCATAGTTTCTAGAGCCTTAAGCTCATGACTTAGAGTTGTACATGTTAACCACAACTGTGAGGTCTTCATAGTGTCTAAAGCTTTAAGCTCACAACTCAGAGTCATTCATATCATCCATAGTTATGAGTTGTTCATAGCATATAGAGCTTTGAGCTAATGGGATCCCGAGTCATTCATGTCAACCATAGTCCTCAATTGTTTATAGCGTCTAAAGCCTTAAGCTCATGACTAGGACTCGATCATATCATCCACAATCATGAGTTGTTTAGAGCATTTGGAGGCTTGAGCTAAGAAGACCCCGAGTTGTTCATGTCATCCACAACCCTAAGTTGTTCATAGCATCTAGAGTCGTAAGCTCACGACCTAGAGTTGTTCATGTCATTCACATCTCTGTGCTGTTCATAGAAAGTAAAGCCTTGAGTAGACAACTTAGAGTCATTCATGTTAACAACATCCCTATGCTCTTCATAGCATGTAGAGCCTTAAGTTAATGACACGAAGTTGCTTATGTCAACCACAACCTTGAGTTGTTCATAGCATCTAGAGCCTTGAGCTCACTACTCGGAGTCATTTATGTTAACCATAGCCCCTAGTCATTTGTAGCTTTTCAATCCTAAGCTCATGACCTAGAGTCACTAATGTCATCCATAGCCCTGACCTATTCATAGCATGTAGAGCCTTGAGCTCACAACTTGGAGTTGTTCATGTCAAGCACAATCCTGAGTTGTTCACAACATCTAGAGCCTTAAGCTCATGACTTAGAGTGGTTCATGTCATCTATAGGCCTAAGCTGTTCATAGCATTTAGAGCCTTGAGCTCATGACCCAGAATCATTTATATCATCCATAACCTTGATCTGTTCATACCGTATTGAGCCCTGTGCACATGACCTAGGGTCATTCATGTCATCCACAACCTTGAGTTGTTCAAAGCTCCTAGGGCCCTGAGCTTACAACCCATACTCATTCATATCATCCACAGTCGTGAGATAATCATAGCAACTAAACCCTTGAGCTCACGGGACCCCGAGTCATTCATGTCATCCACAATCCTGAGCTTTTTATAGCATCTAAAGCTCTAAGCTCACAACTCAGAGTCATTCATAATAACCATAACCCTTAGCTCATTATACCATCTAGAGCATTAAACTCACCACGCAGAGTTATTCATGTCATCCGCAGACCTAAGCTCTTCATAGCATGTAGAGCCTTGAGCTCATGACTTTGACTCATTCATATCATCCATAGTCATGAGTTGTTTAGAGCATTTGGAGGCTTAAGCTCATGTGACCCTGATTCATTCATGTCATCCACAACGATGAGTTGTTCATAACATCTAGAACCCTAAGTTATGACTTGCAATCATTCATTTCATCAACACCCCTAAGTTGTTTAGAGCATCTAGAGCCCTGAGCTCATGTCGCGGGGTCGTTCATGTCAAGCACAAGCTTTAGTTGTTCATAGTATCAAGATCCTTGAGCTCACGACCTGGAGTTGTTCTTGCGATCAATAGCCTTGAGCTATTCATAGCATCTAGAGTCTTAAGCTCATGATTGGGAGTCTTTCATGTTAACCACAACCTTAGGTTGTTCACAACATCTAGAGCCTTGAGTTGACGATCAGGAGTAGTTCATGTCAACCACAAACCTCAGCTATTCATAGCATATAGAGCCCTAAGGTCACAATGCAAAGTCATTCATTTCATCCATAACCCTGAGCTGGTCATAGCATAAAGAGCCCTAAGCTCACAACACGGTGTCATTCATGTCAAGAAATACCCTGAGCTATTCATAACATTTAGAGCCCTATTCTCACGACTCGGAGTCATTCATGTCATCCACAGCTCTAAGTTGTTCATAACACCTAGAGCCTTAAGAACATGACCCATAATCTTTCATATCATCCACAACCTTAAGCTATTCATATCGTATTAAGCCTTGATCTCATGACCCAGAGTCTATCATGTCATCCACAGCCTTGAGTTGTTCATAGCTTTTGGAGCCCTCAGCTCATGACTCAGAATCATACATGTCAACCACAACTGTGAAGTGTTCATGGTGTCTAGAGCCATGTGCTCAAGACTTAGACTCATTCATATCACCCATAGTCGTGACTTGTTCATAGTATCAGAGCCTTGAGCTAATGGGACCCTGAGTTATTCATGACAACCATAACCCTCAATTGTTCATAGCATCTATAGCTTTGAGCTCACAACCGAGAATAGTTCATGTCAACCACATCCCTCAAATATTCATAGCATTTAAAGCCTTAAGCTCACAATTCAGAGTCATTCATTTAATCCATAACCCTGAGCTAGTCATAGCATGTAAAGCTTTGAGCTCACAACACGAAGTCGTTCATGTCAAGCAATACCCTGAGCTATGACCGAACTTCTCTGTTGTACCAAAATACTTAGCATTTTTACGTAGTAACTCTAGTTAAGAAAACTAGAGAAAGAGTCACTACGATTTTTGTAGTATTCTGGGTATCGTCCTCAAGGAATGGCTTATGGAAATTGTTAATACTAGAATGAATGAATTGCTTTTGTTTAAATCCTAAAGTGAAAAACAATATGTGAATAATGTGAAACTAAGTAAAATAAATTAAATTAATAAAAAAATGAATATTGATTTTAAATTCGATTGATTCAAGTTTGGGGTTTTCCACAATCCAACCAAGGGTATAAAAATTAAAGAAAACAAAGGTCTTTTAAGTAATATGACCTTAGGGTTTTCGGATCCTTGGTCGCTCGCGATCAAGTTGAGTTCTATAACTCAAAATTGCATCTAAAACCTAATTTTCCCTTTTTAAAAAAGATTCCTAAAAATATTAGATGAATGAGATTAATTACTAGTTTAAGATTTGCCTTTTTAACCTTTCCTACTCTTTATAGCTTTGTCTTGGGGCAAATAATGATAGGGAAGACAATGATAACCAATGATCAAGAATTACCAAGAATCACTAGTATCGGGTAAGAACCTACCGTATCATTCCCTAAACTAACTCACAAGGATAGAATAAAAAAATTGATAAATTGTCACCTAACCAATAACTAATCTCATTGTTATAATAATTTATCCATTGTCCCTATAGGTTTCCTAGCCCTTAGGTTTTCATGCTTCAAGCCCCAAGTTAGCTCTTGGCCTCTCATGGGGGTGATGTCACATTCACAATCCATAATAGGGTAAAAATCCATTATTTGAATCAAAAGAAACTAAAAACAATATATTTAATAAAGAAGAAAAAGAAAACAAACCAAAGTTCTCGTCTTCTTCCACCTCTAATGTCAAAAACTCCGGAAAAGAAATCCAAGATCCCTAAAACCTAGAATAGAGAGAGTTTATATAATATCATCAATTACCTAATATGTGGAACACTCTCATTGGCCACTTATTACAAAATAATTTCCTAAAAATGATTAAAAAAATAATAAAATGGTGATTTATAGTTGTGTGGGGTCCACTTAGGGCGGATGAAGTGCCCTAGATGCAATTCCCGAGGTAGAGAAGGTGAAACATCAAAGTGGTAGTGGGTGAATTCAAAATTGGTGTCATTTCGAAGTGGATTTCGAATTCATAAGTTGAATTTTGAAATCATTTCGAAATGACCCTCCAGCTTGGTGCAGTTGTCTTCAAATGGCCATAACTTTTTCATTTCAGCTCCGATTTGCACACCATTTGAAGTGTTGAACTCCTGACTCCCCGAGCATTGATATATAGTATGTATACAATTGACTCCAGGAAGTGATCTAAAATTTTCCTCAAATTCGGAGCATATAACGCCATTAGATTTTTGAGTTCTAAATTTCCATGCAGCTGAATCTTGCTTCATGCCTCATTTCCCATGTTTGCTTGCCTTTTTTATTAATCCATAATGGTAATTTCTCATCTTCCAAACTCATGATATCCTCATCTTGACTTTACTTATGGTCCATGAGTCTTGACTCACTTATTTCCTCATTTAGCCCTTTCTTGATCTTTCAAAATCTAAAGTGATTCAGCTTGCACCATTTTCTTCCCTTGAATCGGAGATAAGTCTCCAAAGTATGTATTAAACTCATGGATAGGGCCTTAGCATTGATTTAGGTAAAGTTGGGTGATTTGAATGTCCTTTGGTGCACAAATCATATAGAATATGTGCCATTAGAGCACATATTTTGGCTTCAATCATCCCGCTCAACCTAAACTTTGCTAGTCCCTAGCAAATGAAAAGAGTAAAAAAGAATGAAAAATATGTAATGAGACTCATGAAACCATATTGAATCAACATAACATGTTTCACACGCAAGGTACCCAAGTAGTCAAATTTCCTAGAATTGAGCAAGATGACACAAGATATGCAATTTCTTAGTTTTCTCATCTTATCTTCGTATACATAAATGTGCATCCATGTTTAGCATTCCCTTTAGTGTCTCTTGATTTTCCCTTGATTAGTTATTTCCACCTAAACCTCATGTGCTTTATTCTGGTGTCCCCCCATAGTATTTTTCTTAAAGACTTTTCTTAAACTCAAATTTCATCATTCTTTAAGTTAAAGAGGGAGAAAATTTTATTTTGATTTTTCTTTCTTAGTTTAGGAAATCTCCTTCTATATGGCTTAATAGGGATCCACCAGAAACTCCCGGGTTTTCACCCAAGGTACCAGGTATCGAGGACCTTTATAGGCCACTTACCTCTCAGGTATCACCCTAGCTCAAGCTAGAACAAGGTCAAATTTCCCAAATATTTATTTATTTATTTTTTCAAAACTAAGTTTAGCTTATGTAACGAGCAAGATACCAATGACTCCTAACCAGTTGGTTTTAAGCACCAGGGCTTGAAGACACAAGGCCATTATCCCCTCAGATAATTGCTCAAGCTTAAATCAATCATTTTCAATTATTATTATTATTATTTTCATCAATTTGTTTTTTTTTTTTCGCTCATTTTATTGCTAAGAACAACTCATTTTAAGCTAAAGAAATTATCTTAATCAAGATACTATAAGGGTATATGTGCTTTGTGTGTGCTTTGAGTCTTAAATAGAAAATAACCATCAAAGAAAAATTGAAGGTATTCCAAGGATTCAACCTAACTATTTTTGCACTTAAAGGTATATAAAGATAAGGTAAGTGAACTAATACTCTTGCTCTAACTGTATTTTTTCTCAAATTCTAAAGAAATAATACTACTTAAAGCATTCTCATGCAAAATAAACCATGAGTTACCAAGGCAAATCAAGAATCTCATTAACTAACCAAAGATAACATGCAAACTTTTGAAAAAAAAATTAGGGCTAATAGGCCTTCCCCCCTCAACCTAAATTATACATTGTCCCCAATGTGTAGGATAATGGGTTAAAAGAAAGGAAAAAGGAATATGTTACCTCAAGATCATCGAGTGAGAAGTTTGTTATGAGGACTTCATATAAACTGTAGGAGCTTTGTCACCTTGAACACATGTGGCTTACCTTTTCACACCCTTGAAGTTCGAATTTACCTATATCACTCGGATGTTTGCAAGCTAAGTTGCTACAACTCATAAACTCATTACAAAGTTAAAAACAACTAAAAAAAATGTTAACCTTATTGATAATGACTAATTGAAAATTCAAAACTAAATAAAGGAAAATAAATAAATAAAATAAAATAAAATAAAAGAGAAATTAAATAAATAAAAGTTTTACCTAAATCTAATTTTTACCTATTGGATTTTCAGAAAATACTTCAACCCTTTTGAACATCCCCATCAAGAAAATGGAGATTCTCCTCTTGTGTCTTAAATCTTTCAATGAAATGCTTTAGGCACTGACCATTAACTTTGAATTCATTACCAGTCCTTGGATTTTGAATGGTCATGGTGCCATAAGGGAAGACTTCATTTACCACATAAGGGCCATTCCACCTTGACCTAAGCTTTCCTGGAAAAATGTGAAGCTTGGAGTTGTACAACAACACATTTTCACCTTACTTGAACTACCTTTGTAAAATAAGCTTGTCATGGTAGAATTTGTGTTTTTCCCTTGCATTACATAATCATTCATAACTCTCATTTCGATATGCCTCAAGTTCATTCAAATCATATTTCCTTTTAGCTCTAGCTTGATCCAAATCAAAGTTCATATTCTTTATAGCCCAATATGCACGATGTTCAAGTTATATAGGAAAATGACATGCTTTACCATAAACAATCCGATACGATGACATGCCAAGGGCAGTCTTATAGGCTGCCCTATATGCCCAAAGTGCATCACTCAACTTGGTAGATCAATCTTTTCTTGTAGTATTGACTACTTTGGTGAAGATTCTATTAATTTCCCGATTTGCTAGCTCAACTTGCCCATTCTTTTGAGGGTGATATGGGGTGGACACTTTATGTCTCACTTCATATTTCTACAAAAGAGTGGAAAAGGGCTTATTACAAAAGTGTGAACCGCCATCACTAATGATTGCTCTCAGAATGCCAAACCTAGAGAAAATATTCTTCTTTAAATATTTGAGCACCACTTTGTGATCATTACTCTTGCATGCCACTGCTTCTACCTATTTAGAGACATAATCCACTCCCATAAAAATATAGAGATTACCAAAAAAAAGAAGGGAATGGTCCCATAAAGTTAAGGCCCCAACAATCAAAGACCTCAACAACACAAATATAATTTTGAGGTATTTGATACCTTGTGTTGATTTTCCCTACTTGTTGACATTGTGGACAACTTTTACAGTGAGTGTTTCAATCATTGAACATAGTTGGCCAATAGAATCCACTCTATAGAATTTTTGTTGAAGTCTTCCTTGAAGCAAAATGACCTCCACAAGCTCCTTCATAGCACATTCACAATATGTCTTGTTGTTCATCCTTTGGAACACATCTCCGCATAATTTGATTTGGGCAAAAATTATACAAATATGGATCATCCCAAGCATAGTGTTTTGCCCGCAAAAGAAATTACTTATTTGTTTCCATGTTCCAATCTAAGGGAAGCTCTCCGGTTGCCAAGTAATTGACTATATTTGCGAACCAAGTCAACTTCTCCACTGCACAAAGTGCATTATCAGGAAACTCATCATTAATTTGTGCTTCCTCAAAATGTGACTCTACTTTAACTCAGGAAAGATGATCAACAACCACATTTTCTACCCCTTGCTTATCCTTGATTTGAATGTTAAATTCTTAAAGGAGAATGATCCCTCTGATAAGTCTTGCTTTGGCATCCTTTTTGTTGAGTAGATATTTCAAGGCCGAATGATCAGTAAAAATTACTATTGAAGTTCCCAAAAGGTAGTTCCTTAATTTATCAAGTGCGAACACCACTGCAAGGAGCTCATTTTCAGTAGTTGTGTAGTTCTTCTAAGCATCATTGAGGGTCTTACTAGCATAGTACACCACATATGGTTTTCCATCCTCTCTTTGACCCAATACAACTCCCACTACATAGTCACTGGCATCACACATCAACTCAAATGGAAGAGACTAATTAGGAGGTCTCACAATTGGTACAGTAGTGAGGAGTGACTTTAGCCTCTCAAAAGCTTCTTGGCATGCTTTAGTCCATATGAATTTTGCATCCTTAAGTAATAAAGAACAAGGAGGTTGAGAGATTTTTGAGAAGTCCTATATGAACCTTCTATAAAAACCTGCATGCCCAAAAAATTATATCACCTCTTTAATAGTAGTAGGTGAAGGTAGCTTTGAGATGAGCTCAATTTTTGCTGGATCTACTTGAATGCCCTCTTTAGAGATGATAGGACTAAGTACTACCCCTGAGGTTGCTATGAAGTGACACTTCTCCCAATTTAGGACCAAGTCCTTCTCAATGCACCTTTTCAAAACTTTTTTCAAATTTAAGAGACAATCATCAAAGGTCTTCCCATAACAGTCAGATCATCCATGAAAACTTCCATGATTCTCTCTACCATGTCACTGAAGATACTAATCATACGCCTTTGAAATGTGGCCAGTGCATTACAAAGACCAAAATGCATGCATCTATAAGCATAGGTGCCAAATGGGCATGTGAATGTGGTTTTCTCTTGATCCTCCAATGTAATGACAATTTGAAAATAGTCTAAATAGCCATCCAAGAAGCAATAATAGTCATGACCAACTACCCTCTCCAAAACCTGATCTAAGAAAGGTAATGGAAAATGATATTTCTTAGTGATTGCATTCAACTTTCTCAAATCAATGCATACTTGCCAACCTTGTAGGAATGAGCTCTTCTTCATCATTCTTCACCATAGTTATCCCGCTTTTCTTAGGTACTACTTGAGTGGGGCTTACCAACTACTGTCAGAGATAGGAGAAATAATACCTGCATCTAAAAGCTTCAATACCTCATTTTTGACTACATCTTGCATAAGGGGATTTAGTCTTCTTTGTGGTTGCCTTACTGGTTTTACATTCTCTTCCAAATAAATATGATGCATGGAAATCAAGGGATTTATCCCTTTCAAATCTAAAATGGACCAACCAATTTCTCTTTTATTCTCTTTAAGCACCTTCAAAAGTTTGATTTCTTGCTTTTCAATTAATGTAGCTGAAATGACCACATGTTTTTCTCCATTTTCCTCTAAATAAACATACTTTAAACCATGTGGTAGGGGCTTTAACTCTAGTGTTCTGATCTCAACCTCTTCCTTTTTGCTTTCTTCATCATTCTCAACACTGTTCAAAGATTGAATGGTACATTTTTCTTTCCACTTTGTAGCAACTTCAACAGATTCTTCATTAACGATTGTAAAGAAAAATTCATCTATATTTTCTTTCATTAACTTTTTCGTGTGTTCTTGCACCAAGGCCTCTATAAGGCATGCTTCATCATTCTCCACATCATCATGGTCCATCGGTTGCTTGCATAAATTGAAGACATTCATTTTCACTGTCATGTTCCCAAAAGATAATTGCATCAATCCATTTCGATAGTTAATGAGAGCATTGGTTGTAGCAAGGAAGGGTCTCACAAGAATAATTGGAACAGAATTCACACCCTTTTTCAATGGTTCTGTATCTAACACCACAAAGTCCACTGGGTAGTAGAACTTTTCAACTTGCACCAAGACATCTTCGACTACTCCTCTAGGTACTTTAATCGAATGGTCAACTAAAGAGAGTGTAATGGTAGTAGCCTTAAGCTCTCCCAATCCCAATTGCTTATAGATTGAATATGGAAGCAAATTCACACTAGCTCCCAAATCTAACAAAGTCCTTTCCACGTATGAGTCTCCAATCTGGATTGAGATGGTAGGACAACCTAGATATTTGTACTTCACCATTGCCTTATTCTCAATGATGGCACTGACTTGCTTGGTGAGGAATGCTTTCTTGCTTAATTTAATCCTTCTCTTCATAGTGCATAAGTCTTTGAGGAACTTTGCATAAGCAGGCACTTACTTGATCATATCAAGGAGTGGAATGTTGATCTTCACTTGCTTTAAAACTTCCAAAATATCTAAAGTCTTATCCCCCACTTTGTGTCTTTGCATTGTTGAAGGGAAAGGCAAATGATTGGAAACACTCTTTTTATCTTTGCTCACAATAACTTCCTCATATTTTTCAAACGCTTTCTCATTTCTAGCATTTTTCTCCACGGTTGGTTCATCTCTAGTAGGAATATCTTCACTTATCGCTAACTTGGGCTCTTCATAATCTTTCCCATTTCTAAGGGTGATAACTGCATTGCAATCTTCCTTTTGCACTTCAGAAACTTCATTTACTCCCCTCAGATTTTTTTTTTGGTTGAGATGGGAACTTTTCTTTCTCTTGAGATAAACCTACATCAAGTTGGCTCAAAGTGGTTCGAATATCTACTAGTTCTTGAGATGTTTGAGCATTTATCCTATTTTGATCTTTATTACGCTTGTCTTGCTTCTGTATAAACTCTCTCATCATATCTTCCAGGCTAGAGTTAGATGATGAGGTTTGATGTTGCTATTGAAAATTTTGAGATGGCATACCTTGTGGTTGAAAACCTTGTTTCTTATTAGTTTGATTACCCTGAAATTGGTTTCCTTGCTACTGAAACTAGCCATTGTTACCTCGTCTCCATGATAGATTTGGATGATTCCTCCAACTCGGATTATAAGTGTTGTAATATGGAGAATTGCTAGAATATTGCTTGTAAGTCCCTAAGGCATTGGCTTGCTTCGAAAACATATCTTGCACTGCAGGTAGAGTGGAACAAGATTGCACACCATGTTTTGTAGACTTGCATATCAAGCATAGTTGAGTTACTCCCCCATTGACTATTTTTACCTCTTGAACTCCCTTGGCTTCCAAATCATTCAACCTTCTCATAATGGTTGTAAACATTGCTTGGAAATCTAAACCCTCTGGTAAGGTATACACACCACTAGCTCTTGCCCTGTTCATTGTTCTATCTCTAAATGGTTCCTTGACAATTGGTTCTTCCCAACTTCTAGATACCTCGGCAACATAATCAAGGAATTGAAATGCTTCATCAGGGTTTTTATTCATGAAATCTCCTCCTCACATAGTCTCGAGAAGTTCTTTCATTGGTGGTGACATGCCTTCATAGAAATACGATACTAGCATCTAGTTGTCAAATCTGTGATGGGGCCATGCTGCAACCATCTCCCTGAATCTTTCCCAGCATGCAAAATATTTTCATCTTCCATAGCCTTGAAATTTGAGATCTCATTTTTCAATGCATTGGGTGTATGTGTTGGAAAGAATTTATGCAAAAACACTGATTGTAGATCACCCCAATTTCTGATACTGTAGGGTCCAAGACAGTTTAACCAAGTCTTAGCTTTATCCTTCAATGATAAGGGGAATAGCTTCATGTGGAAGATCTGCAAAGGAGTGTTGGCTTCTCGAAAAATTGAAACAATGTCCTCAAGTTCCTTGATGTGAGAGTATGGATTTTCATTTTCCGTTCCCTTAAAAATGGGTAGTTGAGATACCACTTGAGGTCGAATGGTAACATGATCGTGATTTGGAGGTAGCATAAAGCACGATGGTATGCTTAACCTGAGAGGATTTAGAAACTCTCTCATAGTTCTTTGGTCCTACATAGGTGGTCGTGGCCTGTTGTTATTGTCGTTGGATTCTTTAGTGTCCTCCATATTTGGTTGAGATTCCTTAGTTGTTCTTTGAAGTCTACCTGAAATATCTCTTTCCCAACCAAACATAAAATAGAAGAAATATATATATATATATATATGAAGATAAAAAAATAAAAGAATTGAAACAAAGTAATGCACTATATCCTAGTTATGACGATTGTCAATCCCCGACAACGACGCTAATTTCTTGACTGAACTTCTCTGTTGTATCAAAATACTTAGCCTTTTTACATAGTAACTCTGGTTAAGAAAACTAGAGAAAGAGTCACTACAACTTTTGTAGTATTCCGGGTATCGTCCTCAAGGACTGGCTTATGGAAATTGTCAATACTAGAATAAATGAATTAATTTTGTATAAATCCTAAAGTGAAAAACAATATGTGAATAATGTGAAACTAAGTAAAAGAAATTAAATTAATAAAAAAAATGAATATTGATTTTAAATTCGATAGATTCAAGTTTGGGGTTTTCCACAATCCAACTTAGGGTATAAAAATTAGAGAAAACAAGGGTCTTTTAAGTAATATGATCTTAGGTGATTACTACTCAAAAAGTGCTCTTTTATAGCTTCTTATAAACTCTTAAACACTTTTGAGTAGTATTTATTACCTTTTAACTCAATTGGCACATTAAGGACACTTGCAAGTGTTACTAATCAATTTTTGGCAAGTTTTGATGTTTTTGATAGCCTTTTTATCATTAAAACAAGCTAAGAATGAGGGAGAACTTGGTATATTCCATGGCAAAGCAATATTGAAGCTAAATTACATGAAGAATCCAAGTTATGGAGAGCTTCGAAGCCTTTGCCAAATCAATCAAGTATGCAAAGAAGAGAAACAGAAAAAGAATCTAACATTCAAGAATTTTCGCAACCCTTTGCGATAAATTCGCAAACTTGCGAATTGCCCAAGAAGGAATTTCGCAAGCCTTGCAAAACTGATGAATTTCGCAACCTTGTGAAATCTTCCTGTAATCTTCAGATATTTTTGCACCGACTCTGTTAGATTTTTATCTCAAGATATTTTGTGTAATTACCTATTCTCTCCTTGTAATAAGCTAAAGATCTTTTAAGATATTTACGATATCTAATTGAGGGGTTAAAAATATCTCTCTATATATGTCTTAAGATATCTCTTTTTGTAATATCTCTCTCGGAATCTCAGAAGAAATTCTTGGGGGATCACTTGTACACTTTTAGTAAGAAATATACAGAGCTTTGCTCTTCCTTACCTACTCATTTTGATTTTATTTTCTTTCTAGCCAAACAACCTCTAAGAATGTTTTCTCAGAGGATGAGTGGCTAGGTTTGTTTCTTGGATTGAAGGAAGCTAGGTAAAGGATCCATATACAAAAGTGGGAGTTTTCCTTGTTCTAGTTTTTATGAAGAGAAGTTGTGACCCGTTAATGGTTTTTATATTTTTAGTTAACTTAAAATCCCTTATAATCACTTGGATTAACACTTGGTAAGATTTTCGAACTCAATCCATAAAGATCCATTAGTTATCTCTTGCGAGCCTCTAGGAGGTGGTTTAAAGGTAGGATTACATAGAATAGCCAACACTTGGTAAGCTTTTCGGACTCCTTAGAGACATCCATTAGTTATCTCTTGCGAGCATTTGAAGGGTAATCCAAGGTTAAAGATCACCTTGAATGGCCAATACTAGGTGAGAGGTATGAACCATTGCAAGATGTATCAGTGAGAGGATTTTAGTGTTGGAAACCATTAATGGGAAGCAGTGTGACACATCAGTTAGGGAAATAACTATAGATTAAATCCTCAATGCGAGGAAAAGATCCGGAATCTCCCATTTTGTATAAGGAACCTGAACCTAGTGACCTGAAACTCCAAGAAACCTTTTCTTTGTAATTAATCTTAGTTACTATTTTTGCTTAGCTTAAAACCAACCCCTTTTTCAACCATCTTTATGTTTTCTTTTAAAGCTAACTCAGAAAAGAAAAAACACCAATCTAGTTCTTTAAACTAATATCATGTGTGAAATGAAAACCCATCCCTGTGGACGATCCTAGAACCACTATGCTACCCTAGTATATGGTGAATTAGGCTTATAAATTTTGTTGATAACTCCCATTTGAGGGCTGAATTAAATGTTACACCAATTGGGGACGAATCATTAGGCTTTTGGGATCCTTGGTCGCTCGCGATCAAGTTGATTTCTATAACTCAAAATTGCATCCAAAACCTAATTTTTCCTTTTTAAAATAGATTCCTAAAACCATCATATGAATGAGATTAATTACTAGTTTAAGATTTGCCTTTTTAACACTTCCTACTCCTTATAGCTTTGTTTTAGGGCAAATAACGATAGGGAAGACGAGGATAACCAATGATCAAGAATTGCCAAGAATCACTAGTATCGGGTAATAACCTACCGTATCATTCCCTAAACTAACTCACAAGGATAGAATAAAAAAATTGATAAATTGTCACCCAACCAATAATTAATCTCATTGTTATAATAATTTACCCGTTGTCCCTATAGGTTTCCTAGCTCTTAGGTTTTTATGCTTCAAGCCCCAAGTTGGCTTTTAGCCTCTCATGGGGGAGATGTCACATTCACAATCCATAATAGGGTAAAAATCCATTATTTGAATCAAAAGAAACTAAAAACAATACATTTAATAAAGAAGAAAAAGAAAACAAACCAAAGTTCTCGTCTTCTTCCACCTCCAATGTCAAAAACTCCGGAAAAGAAATCCAAGATCCCTAAAACCTAGAATTGAGAGAGTTTATATAATATCATCAATTACCTAACAAGTGGCACACTCTCATTGGCCACTTATTATAAAATAATTTTCGAAAATTGATTAAAAAAATAATAAAATGGTGATTTCTAGTCGTGTGGGGTTCACTTAAGGCAGATGAAGTGCCCTAGAAGCAATTCCCGAGGTAGAGGAAGTGAAGCATCAAAGTGACAGTGGGTGACTTCGAAATTGGTATCATTTTGAAGTGGATTTCGAATTCATAAGCTGAATTTCGAAATCATTTCGAAATGACCCTCCAACTTGGTGCAATTGTCTTCAAATGGCCATAACTTCTTCATTTTAGCTTCGATTTGCACACCGTTTGAAGTGTTGGACTCCTAACTTCCCGAGATTCAAAACAATATATAGTATGTATAAAATGGACTCCATAAATTGCTCTAAATTTGTTCTCAAATTCAGAGTATATAATGTCATTAGATTTTTGAGTTCTAAATTTCCATGTAGCTGAATCTTGCTTCATGCCTCATTTTCCCTGTTTTCTTGCCTTTTTTCTTACTCTATAATGGTCATTTATCATCTTTTAAACTCATGATATCCTCATATTTCCTTTCCTTATGGTCCATGTGTCTTGACTCACTTATTTCCTGATTTAGCATTTTCTTGATCTTTCAAAATCTAAAGTGATTCAACTTGCACCATTTTCTTCCCTTGAACCTGAGA
>JAJJMJ010020556.1:16658-77193 GCA_022059055.1 Vitis cinerea | reverse complement strand
TAAGTCTCCAAAGTACAAATTAAAATTATGACTAGGGCCTTAGCATTTTCTTGATCTTTCAAAATCTAAAGTGATTCAACTTGCACCATTTTCTTCCCTTGAACCTGAGATAAGTCTCCAAAGTACAAATTAAAATTATGACTAGGGCCTTAGCATTGATTTAGGTCAAGTTGGGTGATTTGAATGTCCTTTGGTGCACAAATCATATATAATATGTGTCATTAGAGCACATATTTTGGCTCCAATCAAGCTATTCACGGAATCTAAAGCTCTAAGCTAGCAATTTGGAGTCTTTCATGTCATCCACAACCCTTAGCTATTCATAGCATCTAGAGCCTTGAGCTCATAAACCAGAATCAATCATATTATTCACAGTCCTAAGCTGTTCATATCGTATGAAGCCCTAAGCTCACGACCTAGAGTCATTCATGTGATCGACAGCTAATTACTACTCAAAAAGTGCTATTTTATAGCTTGTAATTAACTCTTTTAAACACTTTTGAGTAGTAGTTATTACCTTTTAACTCAATTAGCATGTTAAGGACCCTTGCAATCGTTCATAATCAAATTGTGTTAAGTTTTGGTGTTTTTGATATCTTTTTGATCACCAAAGCAATCTAAGATGAGGGAGAGCTTTATATAATCCATGGAAAAGCAAATGGAAGCTCATTTACAAGAAGAATCCAAGCTTTGGAGCTTCGTAGTTCTTTGCTAAATCCAATCAAGAATGCAAGGAGGAAAAAGAGAGAAATCTAACATGAAGAATTCAAGAGGACAACAACTGTTGGACACATTTTGAGTACTTCTTGGAGTCCATTTCATACATACTATATCTCATTTTGAAGCTTGGGAAGTCAGGAGTCCAACTCTTTAAACGGTGTGCAAATTGAAATTGAAACGAAGAAGTTATGGCCATTTGAAGACAACCGCGCAAAGTTGAGCGGAAATTTCGCAACCGAGCCCCCATTTCGCAGGTGGTTTCACTGCTGCGAAACCACCCCTTGGCACACGAGTGCCATTTCCTCTGCGAAATGGGCTGCAAAAATGCCTCTCCTCTATGAAATCGACCCACAGCTGTGAACCATGTTGCGAAATCACCTCCAAGCTACGAATCAAGTTGCAAATCATCTCCAAGTTATGGAATTACCTCCAAGTTGTGAAATCATAAATTCAACTTGCAAAATCAAAGTTCAAACTTGGAAAATGGACAATTCAACGTGTGACTCACCTTGCGGAATCCACCTGTGCACTCTCAGATATTTGCTACCGACAAAGTTAGATTTTTTCTGAAGATATTTTGTGTAAATTTCTATTTTCTCCTTGTATTCAGTCAAAGATATTATTGAGATATTTCTTAGAAAATATCTTCTCTATATATATCTTTGAACCAATGTAATGAAAAAAAAGATATATCATATATCAGATATGTAATCGACGATAGTAAGAAATATATTCTATAGAGCACTTACTCTGTTTTTTCTTCATATTTTTGTTTTCTCGTTATTTTTATTTCTAGCAAATCAAAAAACTCTGAGGATGTTTCCTCAGAGGATGAGTGGCTAGGCACTTTGTCTCTTGGAGTGAAGAAATCCGGGTAAGTTTCCACATGCAAAAATTGGAAATTTTGTTGTTTTAGCTTTTAATGAAGAGAAAGTGTGACCCATTAATGGTTTTTATCTTTTTAGTTAACTTAAAACGCCTTTAAATCACTTGGGCCAACACTTGGTAAGGCAAGTGATCTCCATCCATTGAGATGCACTAGTTTACCTCTTGCGAGCCTTTGAGAGGTGTTTTGAAGGTAGGATTTTCTAGAATAGCCAACACTTGGTAAGCTTTTGGACTCCAAGGAGACATCCATTAGTTATCTCTTACGAGCTTTTGACGGGTAATCCAAGGTTAAGGATCACCTTGAGTGGAAAATGCTAGGTAAGAGGCATGAGCCATTTCAAGAGGCATGAGCCATTTCAAGATGCATCAGTGAGAGGGAATTAGTGTTTGAATCCATTAAGGGCAAGCATCTGTACCACACCGGTTCAGGAAATAACTATATGTTAAATCCCCAATGCGAGGAAAAGAAACAAGTGACTGAAACTCTCTTTTTGTATTAGGAACTTGAGCCTAGTGATCTGAAACTCCAAGAAACACTTTTCTTTGTAATTAAAATTAGTTACTATTTTTTGTTAGTTTAAAACCAATCCTTTTTCAACCAAAGATTATGTTTTCTTTTAAAGCTAACCTTGAAATGAAAAAGCACCAATTCAGCTTTGAATTAATATCAATTGTGAAGTGAAAACCCATTCCAGTGAACGACCTTAGAGCCACTATGCTATGCTAGCTGAGGCTATCCTAGTACATGGTGTAATAGGTTATAAATTTTGTTGATTACTCCCGTCTGAGGACCGCAATCAAGGAACACCAGCTGGACATGAATCAAATGGCACCATTGTCAAGGACCATTGAGAGGACATGATTCAGCTGATACACCAATTGGGAATGAATCAACAGCCTTGAGCTGTTCATAGCTTCTAGATCACTGAGCTCATGACTCAGACTTGTACATATTGAAATCTTAGATCTAAGTAATGGAAGCAATAACAAATTGTAAAAATTGATCTTTTAGGGTTAAAGACCTAACCTTTAGGTTTGGATGTTCCCAAACCTTAAATTCTAAGTGTTGAATGCAATCTTCAAGTTGTTGGAACTCTCATAAACCCACGATCTTTCGACCGATGAATTAACCTTGTTCTTGGCACACTTATGATAGGGAGGAAAAGAGGGTGAAGGCTATGACTCTCTTTCTCTTTGTATGGCAGAAGATAAAAGTTATGGAAACTCTAACCTCTAGTGGTATTTATAGGGTTGCTAATTGGGCTTAAGTGACTTGAGCCCACATGGGCTTGGGTAACTTAAACTAACCCAAAATGGGTTCTAATTGATTAATTAATCTAATAAGACCTAGTAATTTATCAATTAGCCTAATCTAGAGACCTTGTTCACTTATCCTTATGCAACCTTATATAATTACAAAAATAACCTTATGTACAAAAGTGAACCTAGAGCCAATCCAACCCTCATAATCCATGCTAACAACGTATATGAGCTCAAAGCGAGGACTACTAGGACCCATAGGAGTAACGACTCCGTTAGAATCCAAATTTGAAGTTGATTCAACATTCCACTACAGAGAATTAATTGAACTCTAGTATCTTATGTAAATAACAACGAGACACTACATGCTTGAGTTCGTGACATGCTATCCATTGTGTTCAGTCTTCCCATGAACTAGTGTCCATAGTCTAACAAGGTGAAAGCTATTAACTTTTCAAGACTACATCTACTATCCTTGAGTTACAGATCCTTCTATTGCGTATTCAACTGAGATGTCTTAGCTCTCAAAGAGCCTATGTCAAGTTCCACTTAAGGAACTACTATGGCCATAGTTTCCATGAACACACCTCCTTAGGATCACCTAAGAGAACACATTGTCTTAATCCCATGAGATATCATGGTGTCTCTATTGAGAATACCTATTGCTATCAGCTTTTATCAATAATAACCCAATTCATAGGGAAAATATGATCAACTTACGATCTGACAAAGTCAAAGCCATTGCTAACTTTAGCACAAACTCAATATTCTCTCAAAGTTGAGAGACAACAAATGAAGCAGCTGGGTGAGGTCATGACTACTTGATAGCCTTAAGTCATGATTCACCGTAGGTCCTATCCAATGTGTAAGCATACACACTAGTGCACTTACCATAGGAAACCCATCCCAATAGCCAAGACCGATCATCCCTCCAATTAGGAGGTGGTGCACTACAATCTCTAATGAGTGGCATAAACCCATGAACCGGTTGTGAACAAGTCATCTATTTGCAAAGAACCCATGACTTAGATCTTTTTTGTAACTCCTAATGCACCTAAGTCCCATACAATGAAAAAGATGTAGACAAGAATGCTCATAAAGTATAATACATGGAATAAGAATAGATAAAAGTGAAACTAGAACATCATTAAATAAATAAGGAATTCCAAATTTATTACATCATGTTATGCTTTTAAGGGCTCTATCCTAACAGTACATGCCAACCACAACCGTGAGGTGTTCATATCGTCTAGAGCCCTAAGCTCACAACCCAGACTCATTCATATCATCCACAGTAGTGAGTTGTTCATAGCATCAGAGCCTTGAGCTAATGGGACCCTGAATCATTCATGACAACCACAACCCTCAACTATTCATAGCATTTAGAGCCTTGAGCTCATAATCTGGACTCAATCATACCATCCACAATCATGAATTGTTCAGAGCATTTAGAAGCTTGAACTCATAAGACCCCGAGCTGTTCATGTCATCTACAACCTTCAGTTGTTCATAACATCTAGATCCCTAAGCTCACGACCTAGAGTTGTTCATATCATCCACATCCCTTTGTTGTTCACAACAAGTAGAACACCGAGTTGACGACTCAGAGTCATTCATGTCAACCATAGCCCTGAGCTATTCATAGCATCTAGAGCCTTGAGCTCACGACCTAAAGTTGTTCATGTCATCCACATCCTTATGCTATTCATAGCATGTAAAGCTCTTAGTTAACGACTTGGAGTCATTCATGTCAACCATAGCTCAAAGTTGTTCATAACATCTAGAGCTTTGAGATCACGACTCAGAGTTGTTCATCACAACCATAAATTTGAGTTATCATAGCTTTAAAGCCCTAAGCTCATGACCTAGAGTCACTCATGTCATCCACTGGCCTGACCTGTTCATAGCATGTAGAGCCTTGAGCTCATGACTGGGAATCGTTCATGTCAACCACAACCCTAAGTAGTTCATAACATCTAGATCTTTGAGCTCATGACCTAGACTCATTCATATCATGCATAGTCGTGGGCCCTTCATAGCATTCAGAACCTTGATCTCATAGGACCTTGAGTCGTTCATGTCATTCACAGCCCTAGGTTTTTCATAGCATCTAAAGCCTTGAGCTCACAATCAGGAGTTGTTTATGTCAACTTAGCCTTGAGTTATTCATAGCATCTAGAGCTCTAAGGTCACAACCTAGAGTCATTCATGTCAACCACAACCCTTAGTTGTTCATAGCATCTAGAGCCTTAAGCTCATAACTCAGAGTTGTTCATGTCAAGTATAGCACTGAGCTATTCATAGCATCTAGGGCCCTAAGCTCACGATACGATGTCGTTCTTATCATCCATAACCTTAAGTTGTTCATAGTATCTAGAGCCCTAACCTCACGACCCGATTTCGTTCATGTAAACCATAACCCTGAGTTGTTCATAACATCTAGAGCCCTGAGCTTATGACCTAGAGTTGTTAATGTCATCCATGACCTTGAGCTGTTTGTAGCATCTAGGTACCTATGCTCATGACCCCGAGTTATTCAAGCCATCCACAACCCTGAGCCATTCATAGTATATAGAGCTCTGAGCTCACGAATCAAAGTCATTGATAAAAAGCACAACCCTAAGCTGTTGATGGCATTAGAAGTTTGAGCTCATGACTCAAAGTTGTTCATGTCATCCACAATCATGAGCTATTCATAGCATCTAGAGCCTTGAGATTAGGACCTAGAATCATTCATATCATCTCGAACCCTGAGTTGTTTATAGCATCTAGAGCCTTGACCTCACAACCTGGAGTCATTCAAGTCATCCACAACCTTTAGCTATTCATAGCATGTAGAGCCTTGAGCTTAAGACCTAAAATCCTTCATGTTAACCACAACCCTAAGTTGTTTATAACATCTAGAGCCTTAAGTTAACAAATTAGAGTAGTTCATGTCAACCACAACCCTGATTTGTTTAAAGAATCTAGAGCATTAAGCTCACGATCTAGAATCGTTCATATCATCCATGACCTTGAGTTGTTCATAGAATCTAAAGCCTTGAGCTCACGACCTTGAGTCGTTCATGTCATCCATAGCCTTGAGCTGTTTTTAGCATGTAGAGCCCAAAGCTCATGACTCGGAGTCACTCATGTTAACCATAACCTAGATTTGTTCATTGTATCTAGAGTCTTGAGTTGATGACCCATATTCACATCATCTACGGTCTTGAGTTGTTCATAATATCTAGAGCCTTGAGCTTACGGGACCCTGAGTCTTTTATGTCATTTAATGTCCTAAACTGTCATAGCATTTAGAGCCCTCAACTCATAACCCAAAGTTGTTCATGTCATCCATATCCTTGAGTTACTCATAACATTTGTACCCTTGAGCGCATGACCCAAAGTCGTTCATGTCAACCACAAAGAAGACTTGGTTATAGCATCTAAAGCCCTAAGCTCACAACCCGAAGTCATTTAGGTCAATCACAACCCTTATTTGTTCATAGCATTTAGAGCCTTGAGCTCACAACTCTAAGTCATTCATGTTTAGCACAACCCTGAGCTATTCATAGCATTTAGAGCCCTGAGCTCACCACTAAAGTAGTTCATGTCATCCACAACTCTCAGTTGTTCATAGCGTTTAGAGTCTTGAGCTCACAACCCCGACTCGTTCTTATCATCCACAGTCATGATCTGTTCATACCATCTAGAGGCTTGATCTCAAGGGACCCCGAGTCGTTCATGTAATCCATAAAACTGAGTTGTTCATAGCATCAAGAACCTCAAGATCATGACCTAGAGTCGCTCATGTCATCACATCCATGAGCTATTCATAGCATGTGGAGCCTTGAGCCGATGACTCAGAGTCATAGATGTCAACTAAAGCCCTAAACAGTTCATAGCATCTATAGCCCTGAGTTCACAACTCAGAATTGTTCATATTATCCATGGCCTTAAGCTGTTCATAGCATCTAAAACCCTGAGCTCATAACCTTGACTCATTCTTATCAACCATAACCTAGAGCTATTCATAACATCTAGAGCCTTGAGATCACAACCCGGACCCATTCATAGCATCTAGAGCTCTCAACACACTACTCAGAGTCGTTCATGTCATTCATAGCCATGAGTTTTTCATAGCATCTAGTGCCTCCAGCTCATGACTTGGAGTCGTTCATGTTAACTAAAGCCCTGAGTTGTTCATAACTTCTAGAGCCTTAAGATTACGACTCGGGGTCATTAATGTCAACCATAGCCCTTAACTATTCATAGCATCTAGAGCCGTAAGCTCATAACTCGGAGTTGTTCATGTCAAGCACAACCCTGAGTTGTTCATAGCGTGTAGAGCCTTGATCCGACGTCTCAGAGTCATTCATGTCAACCACATCCTTGAGCTATTCATAGCGTCTAAAGCTCTCACCTCATGACCCGAAGTCATTCATGTCAACCATAGTCTTGAGCTGTTCATAGTATCTAGAACCTTGAGTTATTCATGTCATTTACAACCCTGAGTTGTTCATAGCATGTAGAGCCCTGAGCTCATGATTCAAAGTTGTTCATGTCAACCATAGCCCTAAGCTCTTCATAGTATCTACGGTCCTTATCTCATGACCTAGAGTCATTCATCTTATCCACAACCCTAATTTATTCATAGCATGTAGAGCCTTAAGCTCACGACTTTGAGTTATTCATGTCATCCAAAGCCTTAAGTTCTTCACAGCATGTAGAACCTTGAGCTCAGGACTTAGAGTCGTTCATGTCAACCATAACCCTAAGTTGTTGGTAGCATCTAGAGTCTTGAGCTCACGACCCGGAGTCATTCATATCATCTATAGTCGTGAGCTCTTCATAGCATCTAGAGCCTTGAAGTCACAGGATCTCGAGTCTTTCATGGCATCCTGTAGACCCTCAATTTTGTCCTTCAACACTTGAATTTATCTTAGGGGTGTCACATGCACCCAATTTTTTCTGTATGGCACCGTCATGGCCCCCCTTTTAGGCTCGATCGATTTTCGAGCCTTGTGTAAGTTCATTTACGGTCCAATGTAGTGCGAGTGTGTTGATTACTACTCAAAAAAGTGCTATTTGATAGCTTGTAATTAACTCTTTTAAACACTTTTGAGTAGTAGTTATTACCTTTTAACCCAATTAACATATTAAGGACCTTTGCAATCATTTCTAGTCAAATTGTGTAAGTTTTGGTGTTTTTGTTAGTAATTTGATCACCAAAGCAATCCGAGATTGAGGAGAGTTCTTTGGAATCCATGGCAAAGCAATGGGAAGCTCAGAAACATGAAGAACCAAAGCTTTGAAGCTTTATAGTCCTTTGCCATAAGCAAATCCAGAATGCAAGGAGGGAAAGCAAATGGAGAAATCCACCATGAAGCATTCAAAAGGACAGTCACTGTCAGCCACTTTTGGAGTACTTCTTGGAGCTCAATTTATGCATACTATATGTCATTTCAAATCTCGGGAAGTTAGCAATCCAACACTTTAAATGGTGCACGATTCAGAGTTGAAATGAAGGAGTTACAGCCATTGGAAGCCAATCACACAAAGTTGAAGGCCAATTTCGTGGGCTACGAAATCAGCCTTTGGCTGCGAAATGGTGTTCTTCATGCTGCGAAATTCTCCTGAAGCTTCCTGATATTTGTGACTAACATTTTGAGATTTTTTGCTTTAGATATTTGATGTCTAAATCCCCAAACGCTCCTTGTAATCCACCTATCATAGGATTCCTTAGTCTTTAAGCAAGAACAAAGGGTAAATAGCCTCTGATATATATTGTTTGTAATTTTCCATTACACAAGAGGTCGGGGAGCTTGTTCTCAGACATCCTTTGTATGTTTTGCAAGGAAATAAAATACAGAGCCTTTGCTCTGCCTTACCTTCTCGTTTTGATTGTATTGTATATTATTTAATTTTTCTTACTAGCCAAACAAGCTCTGAGGATGTTTCCTCAGAGAATGAGTGGCTAGGTTTTTAGTTCCTTGGAGCTAAGGTTGTTGGGTAAGGCCTCAAATGCAAGAATTGGTAGTTTTGTTGTTTCAACCATTAATGAAGAGAAAGTGTGACCCATTAATGATTTTTATGTTTTTAGTTAACTTGAAACACCTTTAATTCACTTGAGCCAACACTTGGTAAGACAATTGATCTCCGTCCATGGAGATGCACTAGTTTATCTTTTGTGAGCTTTTGGAAGGTGACTTGAAGGTAGGATTTTCTAGAATTGCCAACACTTGGTAAGCGTTTGGACTCTAAGGAGACATCCATTACTTATCTCTTACGAGCTTGAGAAGGAAAGTCCAAGGTTAATAATCACCTTGAATGGCAAATGCTAGGTGAGAGGCACGAGCTATTGCAAGTTGCATCAGTGAGAGGGAATTAGTGCTGAAATCCATTAAAGGGAAGCATCTATACAACACCGGTTAGAGAATTAACTATATGTTGATTCTCTAATGCGAGAAAAAGAACCAAGTGACCAGAGCTCTGTTTTTGCATGAGGAGCCTCCCCTGTGAACCTAAAACTCCAAGGAATGTTTTTCTTCATAAGTAATTTCCATTACTTTCTTTTTAGTTGGCTTAAAACAAAACCTTTTTCAACCAAAGTTTATGTTTTCTTCTTAAGCTAACCTTGAAATGAAAAAGCACCAATTTAACTTTGAATTGGTATCAGTTGTAAGTTGAAAACCCTTCCCAGTGAACGATCCTAGAGCCACTATGCTATATTAGCTAAAGCTATCCTAATGCATGGTGATATAAGTTATAAATTTTGTTGATTACTTCCTTCTGAGGACCACAATCAAGGAACACCAGCTGGACATGAATCAGTTGAGACACCAATTGGGAATGAATCATGTGTAGTTCATTTTGGAGTGCCATCATGGGCAATTCCCTTGTTGTTCACATCATGCTAAAGGAAGGAAGTGAGGTCTCCCCAAAGTTTTAGTTTCGTCAGAGTTCATAGGAACAGGTTCGAATACGGAGTACTTGAGCTTGTTTCAATCATATCTCCCTCATCCGAACTTGGAATCATGCACTGTTTTTTTGTGGACTCCTTGTTCTTCAAGGAATATTTTGTCAAAATTTCAAATTTTTTCTCAATCGACCTCCAAAGTTTCAGTTCAGCCAGAGTTCATTGGAGCATGTATGAATTCAAAGCACTTAGGCTTATTTCGATCATATCTCCCTCATTCAAACTTGGAATCATGCACCATTTTTTTATGGACTCATTGTTCTTCAAGGAATATTCTACCAAAATTTCAATTTTTTTCTCAACCGGCTCGACCAGTTGGAAGCCGGTTCAACCGGTTTATTGGGCCAACTTGTATAGAGCACTGATTTTGGTGATTTTGGAGCCCAAATCCTACATGGCTTGGGCCCATAAGCTCCAGATCAATCTTGGGCAATATTTTAGGTCCATTTTGGGCCTTGGTTCGAGTTCCTTGTAGCCCATCATGAATCCATGTGGATTCTTAGTGGTGAAGTGATTACTACTCAAAAAGTGTTATTTTATAGCTTGTAATTAACTCTTTTAAATACTTTTGAGCAGTAGTTATTACCTTTTAACTCAATTGGCATGTTAAGGACCCTTGCAATTGTTTCTAATGAAATTGTGTTAAGTTTTGGTGTTTTTGATAGCTTTTGATCATCAAAGCAATCTAAGATGAGGGAGAGCTTTATATAATTCATGGCAAAGCAAATGGAAGCTCATTTAAATGAAGAATTCAAGCTTTGGAGCTTCGTAGTTCTTTGCCAAAGCCAATTAATAATGCAAGGAAGCAAAGAGAGGAATCTAACATGAAGAAATTCAAGAGGACGACAACTATTGGACACATTTCGAGTACTTACAGGAGTCCATTTCATGCATACTATATGTCGTTTCGAAGCTTGGGAATTCAGGAGTCCAACGCTTCAAACGGTGCATGAATCGGAGCTGAAACGAAGTTATGGCTGTTTGAAGACATCTGCGCAAAATTGAGCGAAATGAGCTGCGAAAATTTCGTAGGGTGTTTCGCAGCTGTGAAACCACCCTTTGGCACACGAGTGCCATTTCGCAGCTCCACCCCCTCATTTTGCAGCTGCGAAATGGGCTGCGAAAATGTCTTCATCCTACAAAAATGCTTCTTGGCTACAAAATGGCCCTTAGTTGCAAAATGGCCTCCAAGCTACGAATCAAGTTACAAATCATCTCCAAGTTGCGAAATCACCTCCAAGTTGTGAAATCACAAATTCAACTTGCAAAATCAAAGTTCAAACTTGGAAAATGAACAATTCAACGTGTGACTCACCTTGTGCAATCCACCTGTGCACTCTCAGATATTTGCTACCAACTAAGTTAGATTTTTTCTCAAGATATTTTGTGTAAATTTCTATTTTCTCCTTGTAATCAGTCAAAGATATTATTGGGATATTTCTTAGAAAATATCTTCTCTATATATATCTTTGAACCAATGTAAAGAAATCCATCATATATCATATATGTAATCCAACGAGAGGAAGAAATATATTTTACAGAGCACTTGCTCTGTTTTTCCTTCATATTTTTGTTTTCTCATTATTTTTATTGCTAGAAAATCAAACTCTAAGGATGTTTCCTCAGAGGATGAGTGGCTAGGCTCTTTGTCTCTTGGAGAGAAGAAAACCAGGTAAGTTTCCACATGCAAAAATTGGAAGTTTTGTTGTTTCAGTTTTTAATGAAGAGAAAGTGTGACCCGTTAATGGTTTTTATCTTTTTAGTTAACTTAAAACGCCTTTAAATCACCTAGGCCAACACTTGGTAAGGCAAGTGATCTCTGTCCATTGAGATGCACTAGTTTACCTCTTGTGAGCCTTTGGGAGGTGGTTTAAAGGTAGGATTTTCTAGAATAGCCAACACTTGGTAAGCTTTTGGACTCCAAGGAAACATCCATTAGTTATCTCTTATGAGCTTTTGATGGGTAATCCAAGGTTAAGGATCACCTTGAATGGAAAATGCTAGGTGAGAGGCATGAGCCATTGCAAGATGCATCAGTGAGAGGGAATTAGTGTTTGAATCCATTAAGGGGAAGATCTATACCACACCGGTTAGAGAATTAACTATATGTTAATTCTCTAATACGAGGAAAAGAAACAAGTGACCGAAACTCCCTTTTTGTACAAGGAATCTGAGCCTAGTGATCTGAAACGCCAAGAAACACTTTTCTTAGTAAGTAATTTCCATTACTTTATTTTTGGTTAGCTTAAAACCAACCTTGTCAAACATCTTTATGTTTTCTTTTAGAGCTAACCTTGAAATGAAAAAACACCAATTCAACTTTGAATTGATATCAATTGTGAAGTGAAAACCCATCCCAGTGAACGACCCTAGAGCCACTATGCTTTGCTAGCTAAGGCTATCCTATTACATGGTGTAATAGGTTATAAATTTTGTCGATTGCTCCCGTCTGAGGACCACAATCAAGGCACCAGCTGGGCACGAATCAAATGGGACCTTTATCGGGGACCATTGAGAGGACATGAATTAACTGATACACCAATTGGGAACAAATCAAATGGCGCCGTTGCTGGGGACCATTGAGAGGACATGAATCAGTTGATACACCAATTGGGAATGAATCATGAATCAAGGGAGTAAATGTGGAGAGAGACCAGCTCACCTCATGACTGTGAGGAGTGTTTATGGAGCTGGTTTCTGAGGTTGATGGGGGTACTTTACAGAGCTGAAGGAGGAAAAAATGAAGGTGGAAGTGGGAGGAGCAGGGGTTCTAGTATAAAATGCCAGAATGGAAAGAGAGAAGGGTTTTTTCCTTTGGATTTTTTTCTGAGAGGAGGAGAACTGAAAGCGTGGGAAAAAAAAGAGTCTAGGGGTCTCTGAGGGTTTGGCACCTAGAGAGAAAGAAAAGAAAGGAAAAAAAAAATAGAGGTCTAAGAGGAGAAGTGGGAAAGGTTTTTAAAGAAAAATAGAGAGAAGGGGAAAATGGAAGGATTTGAGGAAAAAGAAAAGAGGAATTTTTGGTTTGCCTTGGTAAGAAGAAAAAGAGATTGTGATCACCAGTCTTGAGTGGATTTTGCAGAAGTAAATCAATCTCACTTGAAGCCGAGGAATACCTCTCAAAGGCTAGTTCTTTAGGGTATGTTTCTGGTTACTTTCAGAATTCTTCCTTATATTCGGTTCCTCTTTCTGGTCGTTTCAGAATGCTTAATGTTTTATTGATTGGTGTGGACGAAAAGGGCCATAAATTGTTATGTTGAAATTAGTTCTTTGTCTGTTTGCTATGTTCTTCATTTAGTTGATGCCATTGATCCCATTTGATTTTGTTCATGTTAACAATCTATTTTGAATCATTCCCCTGTTTTTGCCACTTGGTTTTTCTTGAAACCTCCTTTGCTTGGTATTGAGAAAGGGTCTCCATGACCTTCTCTATTTTTATTTATTTTTTAATTTGGGGCCACCCATCAATGATCTGGACTTAAACCCTAGGTCTTGTGGCTACATGTAGAGGTTCCATTTGGCTAAAATTTTGGTTTGCTTTTTGGTGATTCTAGTAGCTGCATTGGGGGGGGCTTTAGGTGGCTGAATTTCAGCTAGATTCATAGGCTATAGGAGGCTGAAATTTCAGTTTGTACCATAGGATTTAAGTAGCTGTAGGTGGGAGGCTTTAGGTGAATGAAATTTTAGTTTGGTTTCAGGGGATTTAGGTGGCCGCATGTGGATGTCCATGTGGCCGAATTTCCATCTGGGTTTCTTGAGTTCAGGGGGGCTGCATTGTTGGTTGATTAATGAGCTCTGTGGCCTTAGTTTTAATAAGGTTGGGTGGCTCGGGTTTGGCCTTCTACAAGGAACACGTTGCATTGTTTCAGCCGATTCTCTCTCATCGAAGCTCAAAATTGAGCACTATTTTTTTTAGATTCCTAATTCTTCAAGGAATCTTCTGGTAAAGTTTCATAATTTTTCTCAATCGGTTGAACGAGTTGGGAACTAGTTCAATAGGTTCTACTAGGCAGCTCCATTTTATAAACACATTGCATTATTTCGGTGGTTTCTCCCTCATCCAGGCTCAAAATTGAGTGCCATTTTTTTTGTTGGATTCCTTATTATTTGAGGAATCTTCTGGTAAAGTTTCAGAATTTTTCTCAATTGGTTGGACTAGTTGGGAACCAGTTCAATAGGTTCTACTAGGCAGCTCCGTTTTACAAACACATTGCATTGTTTCGGTCGGTTCTCCCTCATCCGAGCTCAGAATTGAGCACCATTTTTTTGGTTAGATTCCTTATTCTTTGAGGAATCTTCTAGTAAAGTTTTAGAATTTTTCTCAATCAACCGGTTTAACAGGTTCTGCTAGGCAGCCCTAGTTTTAGCATGTTTTGACCCTCATTTTTGTTGTGGCTTGAGCCCTTAGGCTCCAAGGCACTTGTGGGCCACCTTTAGGGTTAAGGTTTGGTTTGGTTAGATTTCATGTGGGCCCACTTCATGGATGGAAAGAATGTGGGTTAAGCGAGCATGGTTTGGTTTGATGGAATTTAGAGGAATGTGTGCAAAAGAAAGCAAACCATTTATTTCATTTCGACCTACTTCCTCCCCTTTTGGGTATGAGATTTGATGTTTTATTGAGAGTGCATGTTGTATGCTTGTACTACTTGCCTCACCTTTTCCTTGCAGCACATGGCTAGAGACCACAAGTATGCACTTCGACTTTAGATAATGAAATTCACATGAATGCTTGGTGCATTATTGCTATGTATATTTGTTGTGCAATTGATCTTATTGACTGACCTCTTATGCAGCGCTTGGCTGGGGACCTCAGGTATGCACTCTGATTTTGACTTGTTGAGTGTATGTGCATGCTAAATACTAGGCGAGTCTATGTGATTCATGTCGTTTGTTTAGCCCAAGGTTTGTTTGATCTTTGACCCATATGCTCCCATATACCCAATTCATTAGTAGAGACCGAGTTCCGGGCCTAGAGGGGTGCTACCTTGCATGAGGTACCTTCTCGATAGGTAACATGATCCCCGGACCCAGAATCTAGTTTTTGTAGACCGTTTTTTCTTTACTGGAGTCATGTTGGGGTTTTTGTTCTTACTTAAGTTTTCCCCATTTAAAAATAAAAATAAAAAGTAAGTGGCGACTCCAAACAAAACTGTTTCTCACTGGGACGAATTTTTCAAAACTCAAAAACCAGTTTTTCCTTTTACCTTTAAAATAACGAGTTGCGTCAATCAATGGATCGGGTGAGGGTGTACACATTCATATCCCTAAGTTGTTTAGAGAATGTAGAGCCTTGAGCTGACAAGTTAGAGTCATTTATGTCAACCACAGACCTAAGTTGTTCATAGCATTTAGAGCCCTTAGCTCATGACTTGGAGTCATTCATGTCAACCATAACCTGGAGCTGTTCATAGCATCTAGAGCCCTAAGCTCACAACATAGAGTCGTTCATGTCATCCATAGCCTTGAGTTGTTCATAGCATCTAAAGCCTTGAGCTCATGATACGGAGTTGAACATATCAACCATAGTCTTATGTTATTCTTTATATCTAGAGCCATAAGCTCATGACTCAAAGTCGTTCATATCAAACATACATCTTAGTTGTTCATAGCATCTACAAGCCTGGGTTCATGACTCAGAGTCGTTCATGTCAAGCATAGACTTAGGTTTTTCATAGCATTTAGAGCCTTGAGGTCACAACTCAGAGTTATTCATGTCAACCACAACCTTGAGCTGTTCATGGCATCTAAAACCCTAAGCTCACGACCTAGAATCATTTATGTCAATCACATTCCTAAGTTGTTCATAGCATCTAGAGCCTTAAGCTCATAACCCGGATTCTTTCATATCAACCATACAACGTAGCTATTTGTAACATATAAAGGCTTGAGTTCACCACTAGGAGTTGTTAATGTCAAGCGCAACCTTGACCTAATCCTAGCATCTAGAGCTATGATGTCACGATCTAGAGTCATTTATGTCATGCACAACCTTGAGCTATTCTTAGCATCTAGAGCCATAGCCTCATAACCCAGAGTTGTTCATGTAAACCACAAACATTAGTTTTGCATTGCATCTAGAGCCCTAAGATCATAACCTAAAGTCATTCATGTCATCCACAACCCTGAGCTATTCATAGCATCTAGAGCCTTGAGCTCACAACCTAGAATATTTCATATCATCCACAACCCTAAGCTTTTCATAGCATCTACAACCCTCAACTCACAACTTGGAGTTGTTCATGTTATCCACAGCCTTGATCTGTTCATAGCATGTAGAGCCTTGAGCTCACAACCCAAAGTCGTTCTTATTAACCATAACCTTGAGTTGTTAGTTACATCTATCACCTTGAGCTCATGACATGAAGTTGTTCATATCATCCACAATCATGAGCTCTTTATAGCATCTAGAGCCTTGAAGTCATGGGACCCCAAGTCGTTCATGTCATCCACATCCCTAAGATGTTCATAGAATGTAAAACCCTAAACTGACAACTCGAAGTCATTCATATCAACCACAACCTTGAGTTATACATAGCATCTAGCACCCGAAGCTCATGACCCAGATTCGTTCATGTCAACCATAGTCCTAAGCTGTTCATAGCATTTATAACCTTGAGCTCATGACCTGAAGTCATTTAGGTCCCCACTAGAGCCTTGAGTTGCTCATAGCATGTAGAGCCCACTGGAGTCGTTCATGTCAACCACAACCTTAAATTTTCGGTAGCATCTAGAGCCTTAAGCTCATAACTCAAAGTCATTCATATCATCCACAGTCATGAGCTCTTCGTAGCATTTAGAACCTTGAAGTCACGGGCCCCCGATTCATTCTTGTCAACCACATCCCTAAGTTATTCATAGAATGTAGAGCCCTGAGCTGACAACTCAGAGTCATTCATGTCAACCACAACCCCGAGCTATTCATAGCATTCAGAGCCCTCAACTCAGGACATAGAGTCATTCATGTCAATAAAAACCCAAAGTTGTTCAGAGCAACTAGAGCCATAAGCTTAGAATCTAGAGTCGTTCATGTCATTGTCCTGTCTAGTTTTTGTCACGGACCGCACTCTATCCAATCAGACATGGTAGCTCAATTTCGTTTCTGACATAAACCACACTTTTCAATCGTTCATGTTGTTGTCTTGTAAAGTTTTCATCATAGACTATAGTCGGTCTTATTTATCACGACAACTCAGTTTTGTTTTTATTGTAGACTACACTATTACGATTGGTCATGTTGTTGTCCTGTCTTATTTTCCTCACATACTACACCTAGTCTGATCTATCATGACAACTCAGTTTCGTTTAATGTGTAAACTACACCTATATGATCGATTATTCCATTGTATGGTCTTGTGTTCATCACATTCTACACCCGATCAGGTAGGTTCTAGTAGTTTAGTTTTGATTTCAGCGTAAACTAAACCTATACATTTGATCATGTCGTTGTCCTATCTAGTTTTCGTCATAGATTTTACCCAATCTGATCAGACACAACAACTTAGTTTTGTTTTTGGCGTAGACTATATCTCTATAATCAGTCACATAGTTGTCTTATCTGGTTTTTATCACAGTCAACACCCAATCTAATTGATCAGGAATACCTAGTTTCATTTTTGGAGTATACTACACATGTACGATCACGTCGTTGTCTTATTTGGTTTTCATCATAAACTACACCTAGTTCGATTGGTTCAGACAACGCAATTTCATTTTCGATGTAAATCGCACCTATATGATTGATCTTGTTGTTATCATGTCTGGTTTTCATCATAGACTGCACCATATATGATAGTTCTCACGATTGTGGTTTACATAAATGACTTCGGGTCGTGAGCTTAAGGTATTTGATGCTATGAACAACTTAGGGCTATGCATGACATGAACGAGTTTGGGTCATAAGCTTAAGGCTCTAGATTTTATGAACTGATAATAGTTGTGGTTAACATGAACGACACTGGGTCATGATCTTAGGGCTTTAGATGCTATGAATAGGTCAAGACTATGGATGACATAAACGACTCTTGGTCATGAACTTAAGGCTTTAGATGCTATGAATAGCTCAAGCTGTGGTTGACATGAATTACTCCAGGTCCTAAGTTCATGTCTCTAGATGCTATAAATAGCTCAAGGCTATGTATGACATCAATGACTTCGGGTCATGAGCTCAGGGCTCTAGATGCTATGAAAAACTCAGTGTTATGGATGACATAAATGACTTCGGGGCGTGAGCTTAGGACTCTAGATACTATGAACAACTCAGAGTTGTGGATGACATGAATGAATCTAGGTTGTGAGCTTAGGGCTTTAGATGCTATGAACAACCAGTGGCTATTGTTAACATGAACTATCCCGGTTGTCATCTTTGGGCTTTAGCTGCTATGAACAACTCATGGTTGTGGTTGACATGAATGACTCAGAGTCCTTAGCATAAGCCTCTACATACTATGAATAGATTAGGTATGTGGATGACAATGTAATGAGCTTAGGGCTCTAGATGCTATGAAGAGCTAAGGGTTGTGGTTGACATGAATGGCTTCAAGTCATGAGCTTAAGGCTTTAGATGCTATAAACAACTCATGGTTGTGGATGACATGAACCATAAGAGGTCCCATAAGCTCAAGGCTTCAGATGGTATGATTAGCTCATGATTATGTATGATGTGAATGAGTATGGGTCGTATGCTTAAGGCTCTAGATTCTATGAACAACTTGAGGCTATGAATGACAAGAATGACTTTGAGTCGTGAGCTCATGGCTCTAGATACTATGAAGAGCTCATGGTTGTGGATGATATGAACGATTCTGGTTCATGAGCTTAAGGCTCTTGATGCTATGAATGGCTTAGGGCTATAGATGACATGAATGATTTTGGGTTGTGAGTTCAAGGTTCTAGATGCTATGAACATTTAGGGTTGCGCTTAACATGAACGACTCTGAGTCGTGAGCTAAGGGCTCTATATGCTATGAACAACTCAGGGTTTTGGATGACATGAATAACACTTGGTCATGGGGTTAGGGCTCTAGATGCCATGAATAGCTTACAACTGTGGTTGACATGAACAACTCCAGGTCGTGAGCTTAAGGCTTTAGATGCTATGAACAACTTAGGGTTATGTATGACATGACCGACTCTGGGTCTTGAGCTTAGGGCTCTAAATGCTATAAACTGCTAATGGTTGTGGTTGACATGAAGGACTGTGGGTCATGATCTTAGGGCTTTAGATGCTATGAATAGGTTAGGGTTGTGGATGACATAAATGACTCTAGGTCGTGAGCTCAGGGCTTTAGTTGCTATGAACAGTTCAAGGCTATGGATGACATTAATGACTTTGGGTCATGAGCTTAGGGCTCTAAATTCTATGAATGGAGTAGGGCTATGGTTGACATGAATGACTCTGGGTCCTAAGCATAAGGCTCTAGATGTTATGAATAAGTCAAGTCTGTATATTATATAAATGACTCCGGGTCATGAGCTCAAGGCTTTAGATGATATGAGGGTTGTGGTTGATATGAACAATTCTTGGTCATGAGCTTAGGGCTCTAAATGCTATGAAGAGCTCAGGGATGTGATTGACATGAACGAATTTGATTCATGAGCTCAAGGCTCTAAATTTTATGAATGACTCAACGTTGTGAATGATATTAACGGCTCTAAATGATATGAACAACTTAACGTTGTAGATGATATGAATGACTTAGGGTTGTGTGCTTGGGGCTCTAAATGCTATGAAAAACTTTGGGTTGTGGATGATATGAACCTTTCTGGTTCATGAGCTCAAGGATTTAGACGTTATCAATATCTCAGGGTTGTGCTTGACATGATTGACTGTGAGTCGTGAGCTCAAGGCTCTACATGCTATGAACAACTCATGGCTATGGTTGAATTGAATGACTCTGGGTCGTAAGCATAAGGCTCTAGATGCTATCAATAAATTAGGGCTATGGATGACATGAATGACTCTGAGTCATGAGCTTAGGGCTCTAGATGCTATGGACTACTAAGGGCTGTGGTTGACATGAAAGACTTCGGGTCATGAGTGATTACTACTCAAAAAGTGCTATTTATAGCTTGTAGTTAACTCTTTTAAACACTTTTGAGTAGTAGTTATTACCTTTTAACTCAATTGGCATGTTAAGGACCCTTGCAATCAATTCTAATCAAATTGTGTTAAGTTTTGGTGTTTTGATAGCTTTTTGATCACCAAAGCAATCCGAGATTGAGGAGAGTTATTTGGAATCCATGGCAAAGCAATGGAAAGCTCAGAAACATGAAGAACCGAAGCTTTGAAGTCCTTTGCCATAAGCAAATCCGGAATGCAAAAAGGAGAGAAGCAAAGAGGAAAAACAGAGTGAAGAAAACAGAGGACAGCAGCTGCAGTCTTATTTCGCACTTTTGGAGCACTTTCCGAAGTCCATTTTATACATTCTATATACCATTTCAAAGCTTAGGAAGTCAAGAATCCAACGCTTCAAACCATGTATGATTTGGAGCTGAAATGAGGAAGTTACAGCCTTTGGAAGACAACTGCATCAAGTTGAAGGAAGAATTTTGCATGGCTGCGAAATCACCCTTTTGTTGCGAAATGATTTCGCAACCATTTTGCACAGTGCTGTGGAATTTCTCCTGAAGTTACCCGATATTTGTGCACCGACTCTTTTAGATCTTTTCTTCAGATATTTTTGTATAAATTTCCATTTTCTCCTTGTATTCAGCCACTCATGTAATTCCTTAGCTAGGAAGTATCCAAGGAAGGGTAAATTACCTTCCTATATAAACTCTCTTGTAAACACTAAAAAAGGAGATTCTTGGAGGAGCTTGTTCCAGGGAATCCTTTGTACAAATTTGCAAGGAAGTAAAATACAGAGCACTTGCTCTGTTTTTCATATATATTCTTGTTTTCTCGTTAGTTTTCTTTCTAGCCAATCAAACTTTGAGGATTTTTCCTTAGAGGATGAGAGGCTAGGCTCTTTGTCTCTTGGAGTGAAGAAAGCCGGGTAAGTTTTCGAATGATAAATTGGAAGTTTTGTTGTTTTAGTTTTCAATGAAGAGAAAGTGTGACCCGTTAATGGTTTTTATCTTTTTAGTTAACTTAAAACGCCTTTAAATCACCTGGGCCAACACTTGGTAAGGCAAGTGATCTCCGTCCATGGAGATGCACTAGTTTACCCCTTGCGAGCCTCTGGGAGGTGGCTTGAAGGTAGGATTTTCTAGAATTGCCAACACTTGGTAAGCTTTTGGACTCCAAGGAGACATCCATTAGTTATCTCTTGCGAGCTTTTGACGGGAAATCCAAGGTTAAAGATCACCTTGAATGGAAAATGCTAGGTGAGAGGCATGAGCCATTGCAAGATGCATCAGTGAGAGGGATTTAGTGTTTGAACCCATTAATGGGAAGCATCTGTATAACACCGGTTGGAGAAGGAACTATATGTTAATTCTCTAATGCGAGGAAAAGAAACAAGTGACCGGAACTCCCTTTTTGTATGAGGAATCTGAGCCTAGTGATCTGAAACTCCAAGAAACACTTTTCCTTCTAAGTAAAATCAGTTGCTATTTTTGGTTAGTTTAAAACCAAACCTTTTTTTTCATTCAAACATCTTTATGTTTTCTTTTAAAGCTAACCTTGAAATGAAAAGGCACCAATTCAGCTTTGAATTAATATCAATTGTAAAGTGAAAACCCATCCCAATGAACGATCCTAGAGCCACTATGCTATAGTAGCTTTGTCTTTGCTACCCTAGTATATGGTGTAATAGGTTATAAATTTTGTTGATTACTCCCTCAATCAAGGAGCACCAGCTAGACACGAATCAGCTGAGACACCAATTAGGCATGAATCAATGAGCTTAGGGCTTTAGATGCTATGAACATATTAGGGTTGTGGATGACATGAGTGACACCAAGTTGTGACCTTAAAGCTCTAAATGCTATGAACAACTTAGCATTGTGGATAATATGAATGACTTAGGGTAGTGCACTTGAGGTTCTAAATGCTATGAACAACTTAAGGCTATATATGATATGAACAAATGGGGTTAGTGTGCTCAAGGCTCTAAATGCTATGAATAACTTAAGCTTGTGGATGATATGAAAGATTTTGGGTCATGAGCTTAAGACTTTAGATGCTATTAATAGGTCAGGGTTGTGGATGACATGAACAACTTCAGGTTGTCATCTCTAGGTTGTAGATTCTATGAAGAACTGAGGCTATAGATGACAAGAATGAATTTGGGTCATGAGCTTAAGGCTTAATATAATATGCGCAACTCAAGGTTGTTGAAATGAATGACTTTGGGTCCTAAGCTTAAGGCCCTAAATGCTATGAAAAGCACAAAGTTATGGATGACATGAACGACTCCAGGTCATGAGCTCAAGGATCTAGATTCTATGAATAGCTCAAGGTTGTCATTGACATGAATGACTATGATCTCACGACTCTGGATGCTACAAAAAGCTCAAGGTTGTAGATGACATAAACAACTCTGGGTAGTGAGATCAGAGCTCTAAGTGCTATGAATAACTTAGAGCTATGGTTGATATGACCTACTCTAGGTTATGAAATCAAGGCAATGGATGCTATGAACAACTTAGTGTTGAGGATGATATGAATGACTATGAATCCCATGAGTTGAATCCTCTAGATGCTATAAACAACTTAGGGTTGTGGATGATATGAACAGTTCTGCGTCATGAGGTGAGAGTTGTGGATGACATGAACAACTCCAAGTTGTAAGCTCAAGGTTCTAGATACTATGAACATCTCAAGGGTTATGATTAATATGAATGAATTCAGGTCATGATCTCAAGGCTCTAGATGCTATGAAAAGCCCAGAGTTGTGAATGATATGAACGACTTAGGATCTTGTGATTTCAAGCCTCTAAATATTATGAATAACTCATGGATAAGGATGATATGAACGATTCTTGGTCGTGAGCTTATGGTTCTAAATTCTCCAAACAGTTCAAGGCTATGAAAGACATGAATGACTCTGGGATGTGAGCTTAGGGCTCTAGATGCTATGAAGAGCTCAGGCTTGTGGATCACATGAGCCACTCTGGGTTATTAGCTTAGGGTTCAGGATGCTATGAACAGTTCAGGGTTTTGGATGATATGGACGACTCAATATCCCATGCTCTTTGGGATCTAGATGATATGAACAACTCAAGGCTGTGGATGATATGAACGCTTCTTGGTCATGAGCCCATGGCTCTAAATGCTATGAACGGTTGAGGGTTGTGGATGACATGAACGAATCTGGGTCGTGAGCTTGAGGCTCTAGATGCTATGAACAACTCAGAGTTGTGGTTGACATGAACAACTTCGGGTTGTGAGCTTAGGGCTTTAGAACCTATGAACAGCTCAAGGTTGTGGATGACATTTATGACTCTAGATCATCTGCTCAAGGTTTTAGATCCTATGAACAGCTCAGGGTTATGGTTTACATGAACGACTAACAGTTGTGAGCAAAAAGATCTGGATGCTATCAATAGATCGAGGCTATGGATGATATGATCCACTTTGGGTCACGAGCTCAAGGTTATAGATACCTTGAGCAACTCAGTGTTATGGATGATATTAACAACTCCGGGTCATGAGCTTAAGGCTTAAATATTATAAACAACTCAGAGTTATTGATTACATGAATGACTTTGAGTACTGAGCTCAGGGCTTGAGATGCCATGCATAACTTAGGGTTATGGTTGACATGAATAACTCTGGGTCATGAGCTTAGGGGTTTAGATGCTATGAACAGCTCAAGGATGTGGATGACATGAGATACTTTGGGTTGTTAGCTCAAGGCTCTAGGTGCCATGAACAGCTCACGGTTGTGAATGATAGGAACTATTCTTGGTTGTTAGCTCAAGGCTCTACATGCCATGCACAACTCAGGGTTGTGGTTGACATGAATGGCTCAGGGTTGTGAGCCGAGGGCTTTAGATGCTATGAATAACTCAAGGTTGATGATGATATGAACGACTCTAGGTTGTGATCTCAGGGTTCTAAATGCTATGAATAGCTCAGGGCTATGGTTTATATGACCTACTCTAGGTTGTGAAATCAGGGCAATGGATGTTATGAACAACTCAATGTTGTGGATGATATGAACGACTCTGGATCCCATGACCTTAGGCCTTTAGATGCTATGAACAACTTAAGGTTATGGATCATATGAACAATTCTGCATCATGAGCTGAGAGTTGTGGATGACATGAACTACTCCAAGTCGTAAGCTCAAGGCTTTAGATACTATGAACATATCAAGGGTTATGGTTGATATGAACGACTCCAGGTCATGAGCTCAAGGCTTTGGATGCTATGAAAATCCTAGAGTTGTGAATGATATGAATGACTTGGGATCTTGGGATTTTAGGCCTCTAAATACTATGAATGGATTAGGGCTGAGGGTGATATGAATGATTCTTGATCATGAGCTTATGGCTCTAAATTCTCCAAATAGTGTAAGGTTATGGATGACATGAATGACTCTAGGACATGAGATTAGGGCTCTAAATGCTATGAACAGCTCAGGGCTGTGGATCACATGAGCTATTCTAGGTCATTAGCATAGGGTTCAAGATGCTATGAATAACTCAGGGTTGTGGATGATATGAACGACTCACTATCCCATGCACTCTAGCATCTAGATGATATGAACAACTTAAGGCTATGGATGATATGAATGATTCTTGGTCATGAGCCCATGACTCTAAATGCTATGAATGGTTGAGGATTTTAGATGACAAGAATGACTCCAAGTCGTGAGCTCAGGGCTCTAGATGCTATGAACAACTCAGGACTGTAGTTGACATGAATGACTCCAGGTCGTGAGGTCAAGGCTCTAGAACCTATGAACAACTTAGGGTTGTGGATGACATTTATGACTCTAGGTCATGTGCTCAAGGCTCTAGATCCTATGAACAACTCAGGCTTGTGGTTTACATGAACGACTATGAGTTGTGAGTAGAGGGCTTTGGATGCTATGAATAGCTCAAGGCTATGAATGATATGATCTATTCTGGGTTACAAGTTAAAGGCTGGATGCTTTGAACAACTCAATGTTGTGGATGATATGAACAACTCTAGGTCGTGAGATTAAGGCTCTAGATACTATGAACAACTCAGGGCTATTGATGACATGAACGACTTCGGGTCCTAAGCTCAGGGTTTAAGATGCCATGCACAGCTCAGGGTTATGGTTGACATGAATGACTCTAAGTCGTAAGCTTAGGGCTTTAGATGCCATGAACAACTCAAGGTTGTGGTGACATGAGATACTCTAGGTCATTAGCTCAGGGCTCTAGATGCCATGAACAACTCACGGTTGTTGATGATAAGAACTATTCTTGGTTGTTAGCTCAAGGCTCTACATGCCATGCATAACTTAGGGTTGTGGTTGGCATGAATGACTCAAGGTTGTGATTTGAGGGCTTTAGATTCTATGAATAAGTCAAGGTTGAGGATGATATGAATGACTTTGGGTTGTGAGCTCAAGGCTTGAGATGCCATGCACAACTTAGGGTTGTGGTTGACATGAATGACTATAGGTCGTGAGCTCAGGGTTTGAGATGCTATGAATAGCTCAAGGTTGTGCATGATATGACCGACTTTAGGTAATGAGCTCGGGGCCTTAAATGCTATGAAAAACACAAGGTTGTGGATGACATCCATGACTTTGGGTCCTGATCTCAAGACTATAAATGCTATGAATAGATAAGGGTTGTCGTTGACATAAAGGACACCGGGTCATGAGCTTAGGGCTCTAGATGTTATGAAAAACTCAAATCTGTGGATGGCATGAATGACTTTGGGTCCTAAGGCCTTGACTTTAGATGCTATGACTAGTTTGGGGTTGTGGTTGACATGAACGTCTCCAGGTTATGGGCTTTGGGCTCTAGATGCTATGAACAGCTCAAGGTTGTGGATGTCATGAACAAGTTCGAGTTGGGACTTCAAAGCTCTAAGTACTATGAATGGCTCAAGACTATGGTTGACATGAAGGACTCCGGGTCCTGAGCTAAGGGCTCTAGATGCTATGAACAACCCAATGTTGTGGATGATATGACCTACTTCAGGTGGTGAGCTTAGGGCTATGGATGCTATGAACAACATTGGGCTCTAAAGGACATGAACGACTCTGAGTCATGAGCTCAAGCCTCCAAATACTATGAACGGCTTAGGGTTGTGGTTGACATGAATGACTCTAGGTCATGAGCTTAAGACTTTAGATTCCATACACAACTCATGGTTATGGTTAACATGAATGACTACAGGATTTGAGCTCAGGGCTTTAGATTCTATGAACAACTTAAGGTTGTGAGCTCAGGACCCTAGATGCTATGAAAAACAAAAGGTTGTGGATGACATGAACTACTCTGGGTCGTGAGCTTAAGACTTTAGATGCTATGAAAAGGTCAGGGTTATGGATGACATGTACGACTCTGGGTCCTGAGGTTAGGGCTCTAGATGCTATGAATAGTTTAAGACTGTGGTTGATAGAAACATCTCTAAGTCGTGGGCTTTAGGCTTTAGATGCTATAAACAACTCAGGGTTGTTGATGACATGAACAAGTCCAGGTCATGAGTTGAAGGCTCTAGGTACTATGAATTGTTCAAGGCTGTGGTTGACATGAAGGGCTTCAGGTCGTGAGGTGAGGGCTCTAGATGCTATGAACAACCTAGGGTTGTGGATGATATAAGTTACTTCAAGGCATGAGCTCAGGGTTATAGATGCTATGAACAAAATTGAGCTCTGAATGAGATGAACGACTCTAGGTCATGAGCTCAAGCCTCTAGATTGTATGACCAACTCAAGGTTATGGTTGGCATGAACAACTCTGGATTGTGAGCTCAAGGTTCTAGATGCCATGCACAACACATGATTGTTGTTAACCTCAATGACTATTAGTCGTGAGCTCAAGGCTCTAAATGTTATGAACAACTCAAGCCTATGGATGATATGAACGAGTCAGGGTCATGAGCTCAAGTCCCTAGATGCTATGAAAAACACAAGGTTGTGGACGACATGAATGACTTTAAGTTGTGAGCTTAAGGCTCTAAATGCTATGAACAGCTAGGGGCTATCGTTGAAATGAAGGACACAAGGTTGTGAGCTCAAGACTGTAGATGTTATGGAAAGCTTAGGGCTGTGGATGACATGCATGACTGCGAATCCTAAGGTCAGGGTTCTAGATGCTATGAACAATTCAGGGTTATGGTTGACATGAACGTCTCCAAGTCATGGGATTTAGGTTCTAGATGCTATGAACAACTCAGAGTTGTGGATGACATGAACAATTCAAGGCTGTAGGTACTATGAATAGCTCAAGGTTGTGGTTGACATGAAGGACTCCTGGTCATGAGTAGAGAGCGCTAGGTGCTATGAATAACTCAGGGTTATGGATGATATGAGCTACTTTGGGTTGTGAGCTTAGGGCTCTAAATGCTATGAAAAGCTCTGGGCTGTGAATGAGATGAACGTCTCTAGGTCGTGAGCTTAGGGATTTAGATGCTATAAATAGCTAAGGGATGTGGTTGATATGAATGACTCAAGGTTATGAGCTTAGGGATCTAGATGTTATGAATAGCTTAGGACTGTGGATGACATAAACAACTTTAGGTTGTGAGCTCAGGGCTCGAGATGCTATGAACAACCCAGGTTTTTAGTTGGCATGAACAACTCAGGATGTTAGCTCAAGGCTTTAAATGCTATGAACAACTCAGGATTGAAAATGACACAAGCTACTATAGATCATGAGCTTAGGACTCTAGATACTATGAACATCTTAGGGTCATGAATGATATGAATGTCTTGGGATCTAAAGTTTATCAATGACTAAGGGTTGTGAATGACATAAATGACTTAAGGTCATGAGCTCAAGGCTCTCAATGATAAGAACAACTCAGGTCTTTGGTTGACATGAACGACTCTAGGTCGTGAGGTCAGTGCTCAAGATGCTATGAACAACTCAGGACTATGGATGACATGAGCTGCTCCACATTGTGAGCTCATGACTTTGGATGTTGTGAGTATCTCAGGTTTGTAGATGATATGAACAACTTGAGATCTTGTGAGCTCGGGGCTCTAAATGCTACAAACATCTTAGTGTTATGGATGACATGAACGACTCTATGTCGTGAACTTAGGGCTTTAGATGCTATGAACAACTGAGGGCTATGGATGACATGAATGATTTTGGATCATGATCTCAAGGCTCTAAATACTATGAACAACACAGGGCTATGGTGGACATAAATGACTCTAAGTCATGAGCTTAGGGCTCTAGATGTTGTGAACAGCTCAAGGTTGTGAATCTTATAAGCTATTTCGGATCGTGAGCTCACGACTATGGAGGCTGTGAATAGCTCAACATTATGTATGATGTGAATAACTTAGGATCCCATGATCTCATGGGTTAAGATTTTATGAATAGCTTAGGGTTGTGGTTGACATGTACGACTTCAAATCGTGAGCTCAAGGCTATAGATGCTATGAACAACTCAAGGTTGTTGAAGACATGAGCTCCTTTGGGTCATGAGCTCATGGCTCTCTATGCTATGAACAAATCAACATTGGGGATGATATGAATGACTCAGGATCCCATGAGATCAAGGTTGTAAATGCTATGAATAGTTGAGCCTTATAAATGACATAAGCTACTTCGGATCGTGAGCTCAAGGCTCTGGATGCTATGAATAGCTAAGCTCAGGTTTGTGGTTGTGATCTCAAGGCTCTAGATGCTATGAATAGCTCAGGTTATTAGATTACATTATCTACTCTAGATTGTGAGCTTAGGGTTGTGGATGTTATGAATAATTCAAGGTTGTTGATGATAGGAATGACTTGGCATCCTGTGTGCTCAGGCCTCTAGCTGCTATGAACAACTTAGGACTGTGGATGCTATGACCAATTCTTGGTCGTGAGCCCAAGCCTCTAAATGTTATGAACAACTTAGGGTTGTGGATCACATGAACGACTAAAGGTCATGAACTCAACCTTTAAAAGCCCAAGCTTGTAGATGAAATAAGCTACTTTGGGTCATGAGCTCGAGGCTTTGGATGTTATGAACAACTCAAGGTTGTGGATTATATGAACGACTTGGGATCTTATGAGCTTAAGTCTCTAAATGCTATGAACAAATCAAGGCTATGGATGATATGAACAATTTTTGGTTGTAAGCCTAATGCTCTAATTGTTATGAACAACTCAAGGTTGTGGATGACATGAATGACTCAAGGTCGTGAGCTTAGGGTTCTAGATGCTATAAACAAATCAGGGTTGTGGTGTACATGAAAAACTCTGGTTCATGAGCTTAGGGCTCCAAATGCTATGAAATGCTTAAGGTTGTGGATGACATGAACGACTCTGAGTCGTGAGATCAAGGCTTTAGATGCTATGAACAACTCAAGGTTGTGGTTGACGTGAACAAATTCGGGTTGTGAGCTTAGGCTTTTAGATGTTATGAATAGGTCAGGGTTGCAGTTGACATGAACGACTTCGGGTCATGAGCTTTGGGCTTTAGATGCTTTGAATAGCTTAGGATTGTAGATGACATGAGCTACTTCGGATCATGAGCTAAGGGCTTTGTATGCTATGAACAACTTAGGGTTGTTGAAGATATGAACGACTTGGGATCCTAGAAGCTCAGGCATCTAGATCTTATGAACAACTCAGAGTTGTGGATGTTATGAATGATTCTTGGTTGTGAGGCCAAGGCTCTAAATCTTATGAAGAGCTCAAGGTTGTGGATCATATGAATGATTCATGCTCGTAAGCTTAGGGCTCTAGATCTTATGAACAACATAGGGTTGTGGTTGACATGAATGACTTCGTGTCATGAGTTGAGGGTTGTGGATGACATGAATGACTCTGGGTTGTGTGCTCAAGGCTTTAGATGTTATGGACAACTTAGGGCTATTGTGTACATAAATGACTCTAGGTCATGAGCTCAAGGCTTTAGATGTTATGAAAAGCTCAAGGCTGTGATTACATCACCGAATCTGAGTGGTGAGCTAAGGGCTCAAGATGCAATGAATAACTCGGGGTTATGGTAGACATGAACGACTTTGGGTCGTGAGCTTAGAGCTCTAGATGCTATGGATAGCTTAGGATAGTGGTGGACATGAACAACTCAGGGTCATAAGCTTAGGGCTCTAAACAACTTAGGACTATGGATGACATGAATGACTCTAGGTCGTGAGCTTAGGACTTAAGATGATGTGAACAACTCAGGTCTCTAGTTTACATGAATGACTCCAAGTCATGAGCTTAAGGCTTTGGATGCTATGAAAAGCTCTGGCTTGTGAATGACATGAGCTCCTCTGGTTCATGAGCTCAGGGCTTTGGAAGCTATGAACAATTAAGTGTTGTGGATGATATGAATGATTTTTGGTTGTGAGCTTAAGGCTCTAATTGTTATAAACAACTCTGGGCTGAGGATGACGAGAATGACTCAAGTTCATGAGCTTAGGGCTCTAGACTCTATGAACAACTCAAGGTTAAAGTGTAGATGATTTACTTCGGGTCTTGAGCTCAGGGTTCTAGATGCTATGAAAAGCTCAGGATTTTGGATGACATGAATGACTCTAAGTTGTGATCTCAAGGCTCTAAATGTTATTAATAGTTCAAGGTTGTGGTTGACATAAATGTGTTCAAGTCGTGAACAAAGGGCTTTAGATGCTATGAATAACTCAGGGTTTTGGTTGACATGAACGAATTAGTGTCCTCAGCTTAGGACTATAGATGTTATGAACATCTCAAGGTTGTGGATCACATGAATGACTTCGGGTTGTGAGATCAAGGCTCAAGATGATATAAACAACTAACGTCTCTGGTTGACATGAACAACTTTGGGTCTCGAGGGCAAGACTTGAGATGATACGAAAATGTTAGGCTTATGGATGAAATGAGTTACTCCGAGTCATGAGCTTAAGGCTTTGGATGCTATGAACAACTCAAGGTTGTGGATTAAATGGACGATTTAGGATCCTATGAGCTTGAGCCTCTAGATTCTATGAACAACTCAAGGCTATGGATGATATGAATGATTGTTGGTCATTAGCCCAAGGCTCTAATTGTTATAAACAAATCAAGGTATTAAATGACATGAATGACTCAAGGTCGTGAGCTTAAGATGCTAGATGCTATGAACAACTCAGGGTTGTGGTGTACATAATCGACTCTAGGTCATGAGTTCAGGGCTCTATATGCTATGAAAAGGTCAAGGCTTTGGATGTCATGAACGACTCTAAGTCATGAGCTCAAGGCTCTAGATGTTGTGAGCAACTCAAGGTTGTAGTTGGCATGAACAAATTCAGGTCGTGAGCTGAAGGTGTTATGAATAGCTCAGAGCTATGGTTTACATGAACGACTTCGGGTCGTGAGATCTAGGCTTTAGATGCTTTGAACAACTTAGGCTTGTATATGACATGAGCTACTTTGGATCATGAGCTAAGGGTTTTGTATGCTATGAACAACTTAGGGTTGTTGAAGATTTGAACAACTTGCGATCATATAAGCTCAGACATATAGATCCTACAAACAACTCAGAGTTGTGGATGTTATGAACGATTCTTGGTTATGAGGCCAAGGCTCTGAATGTTATAAAGAGCTCAGGGTTGTGGATCATATGAATGACTCATGGCCATGAACTCAGGGGTCTAGATGCTATGAACAACATAGGGCTATGGTTGACCTGAATGACTTTGTATCATGAGCTGAGCACTTTAGATGCTATGAACAATTGAGGGTTGTGATGACATGAACGACTCCATATCATGAGCTAAGGGCTCAAGATACTATGAACATCTCAGGGTTATGGTCGACATGAATGACTTTAGGCCGTGAGCTAAAGGCTATGGAAAATATGAGCTCCTCCGAGTCGTGGGCTCAATGCTATTGATGCTATAAACAATTTAGTGTTGTGGATGATATGAACAACTCGAGATCTAAGGACCTCAGAGTTCTAGATGGTATGAATAGCTTAGGACTATGGTTAACATGAATGGCTCCAAGTCGTGGGCTCGGTGCTCTAGATGCTATGAACAGGATAGGGCTATGGGTGATATGAATGATGTTGGGTCATGAGCTTAAGGCTCTAGATGCTATGAAAAGCTTAGGCTTATGGATGACATGAATCACTATGGGTCATGTGCTCAGGGCTCTAAATGCTATGGACAACATAGGGTTGTGGTGTACACGAATGACTCTCATCAACAACTCTGAGTAATGTGCTTAGGGCTCAAGATGCTATGAACAACTAAAGGTTGTGGTAGACATGAACGACTTTGGGTCGTGAGCTTAGAACTCTAAATGCTATGAACAACTCAAGGTTGTAGTTGACATGAACAACTCAAGGTTGTAAGCTTAGGGCTTTGGATGCTATGAACAGGTCAAGGCTATGGTTGACATGAACAACTCAGTGTCATGAGCTTAAGGCTCTAGATGCCATGAAAAATTCAGGGTTGTGGATGACATGAATGACTCCGGGTTGTGAGCTCAAGCCTTAAAATGATATGAATAGCTCAAGTCTCTGGTTTACATGAACTACTCTGGGCCATGATCTTAGGGCTCTAGATGCTATGAAAAGCTCAGAGTTGTGGATGATATGAATGACTTTGAGTCTTGAGCTCAAGGCTTTAGATGTTATTAATAGCCCAGGGTTGTGGTTAACATAAATGAGTTCGAGTCATGAGCAAAGGGCTCTAGATGCTATGAAAAGCTCAAAGCTATGTTTGAGATGAATGAATTTGTGTCCTCAGCTTAGGGCTCAAGATGCTATGAACATCTTAAGGTTGTGGATAATGATTACTACTTAAAAAGTGCTCTTTCATAGCTTCTTATAAACTCTTTTAAACACTTTTGAGTAGTATTTATTACCTTTTAACTCAATTGGCACGTTAAGGACCCTTGCAAGTGTTACTAATCAGTTTTTGGCAAGTTTTCATGTTTTTGATAGCTTTTTTATCATTAAAACAAGCCAAGAATGAGGGAGAACTTAGTATAATCCATGGAAAAGTAAGATTGAAGCTAAATTACATGAAGAGTCCAAGTTTTGGAGAGCTTCAAAGCCTTTTCCAAATCAATCAAGTGTGCAAGGAAGAGAATCAGAGGAAAAATCTAACGTTGAAGAATTTTGCATCACCTTTCACCAATTTCGAAATTTTCGCATCTCCTTTTCAGCATTGCAAAAATTTCGCATCTCCTTTTCCTCTTGTGAAATTTTCGCAACTCCATATCTCACTTGTGAAATCTTCATGTAATCTTCAGATATTTTGCACCGACTCCGTTAGATTTTTACCTTAAGATATTTTGTGTAATTATCTATTCTCTCCTTGTAATCAGTTGAAGATCTTTTAAGATATTTAGGATATCTAATTGAGGGGTTGAAAATATCTCTCTTTATATATCTTAAGATATCTCTTTGAAATATCTATCTCAGAATCTCGGAATACATTCTTGGGGATCACTTGTACATTTTTAAGTAAGAAATATATAGAGCTTTGCTCTGCCTTACCTACTCACTTTGATTGTATTTTTCTTTCTAGTCAAACAACCTCTGAGGATGTTTTCTCAGAGGATGAGTGGCTAGAATTTTTGTTTCTTGGACGTAAGGAAGCTAGGTAAGGGACCCGGATACAAAAGTGGAAGTTTTCCTTGTTTCAGTTTTTAATGAAGAGGAAGTTGTGACCCGTTAATGGTTTTTATATTTTTAGTTAACTTAAAATCCCTTATAATCACCTGGGCCAACACTTGGTAAGCTTTTCGGACTCAATCCATAGAGATCATTAGTTATCTCTTGCGAGCCTCTGGGAGGTGGTTTAAAGGTAGGATTACTTAGAATAGCCAACACTTGGTAAGATTTTGGACTCCCTGGAGACATCCATTAGTTATCTCTTGCGAGCTTTTGAAGGATAATCCAAGGTTAAGGATCACCTTGAATGGCAAATGCTAGGTGAGAGGTACGAGCCATTGCAAGATGCATCAGTGAGAGGGATTTAGCATTGAAATCATTAATGGGAAGCAACTGTAACACACCGGTTGGGAGAATAACTATAGGTTAAATCCCCAATTGATTCATTCCCAATTGGTGTCTTAGCTGATTCATATTCTCTCAATGGTCCTTGACAGTAATGCCATTTGATTTGTGTCCAGCTAGTGTCCCTTGATTGTGGTCCTCAGAAGGGAGTAATCAACAAAATTTATAACCTATATCACCATGCATTAGGATAGCCTTAGCTAATATAGCATAGTGGCTCTAGGATCGTTCACTAGGAAGGGTTTTCAACTCACAATTGATACCAATTCAAAGTTAAATTGGTGTTTTTTCATTTCAAGGTTAGCTTAAGAAGAAAACATAAACTTTGGTTAAAAAAGGTTTTGTTTTAAGCTAACTAAAAAGAAAGTAATGGAAATTACTTATGAAGAAAAGCATTCCTTGGAGTTTTAGGTTCACAAAGGAGGCTCCTCATGCAAAAACAGAGCTCCAGTCACTTGGTTCTTTTCCTCGCATTAGAGAATTAACATATAGTTAATTCTCTAACCGGTGTTGTACAGATGCTTCCCTTTAATGGATTTCAGCACTAATTCTCTCTCATTGATGCAACTTGCAATGGCTCATGCCTCTCACCTAGCATTTTCCATTCAAGGTGATCATTAACCTTGGACTTCCCTTCTCAAGCTCGCAAGAGATAACTACTGGATGTCTCCTTAGAGTCCAAAATCTTACCAAGTGTTGGCAATTCTAGAAAATCCTATCTTCAAGTCACCTCCCAAAAGCTCGCAAGAGATAAACTAGTGCATCTCCATGGACGGAGATCACTTGCCTTACCAAGTGTTGGCTCAGGTGAATTGAAGGTGTTTTAAGTTAACTAAAAACATAGAAATCATTAATGGGTCACACTTTCTCTTCATTAATGGCTAAAACAACAAAACTTCCAATTCTTGCATTTGGGGCCTTACCCGGCAACCTTAGCTCCAAGGAACTAAAAGCCTAGCCACTCATTCTCTGAGGAAACATCCTCAGAGCTTGTTTGGCTAGTAAGAAAAATTAAATAAATATATACAATCAAAACGAGAAGGTAAGGCAGAGCAAAGGCTCTGTATTTTACTTCCTTGCAAAAACTATACACAGTTCTCTATGAGAACAAGCTCCCCGCCCTCTCTGTGTAATGGAAAATTACAAACAATATATATCAGAGGCTATTTACCCTTTGTTCTTTCTTAAAGACTAAGGAATCCTATGATAGGTGGATTACAAGTAGAGCTTGGGGATTTAGACATCAAATATCTAAAGCAAAAAAATCTCAAAATGTCAGTCGCAAATATCGGGAAGCTTCAGGATAATTTCACAGCCATGCAATATGGCTGCGAAATTTCGCAGCATGAAGGACACCATTTCGCAACCATCCTCTTGTGATTTCGCAGCGCACGAAATTGGCCTTCAGCTTTGTATGATCGGCTTCCAATGGCTGTAAATCCTTCATTTCAACTCCGAATCGCACACTATTTAAAGCATTGGATTGCTAACTTCCCAAGCTTCAAAACAACATATAGTATGCATAAATTGAGCTCTAGGAAGTGCTCCAAAAGTGGCTGAGAGTGACTGTCCTTTTGAATGCTTCATGGTGGATTTCTCTCTTTGCTTTCCCTCCTTGCATTCTGGATTTGCTTATGGAAAAGGACTCTAAAGCTTCAAAGCTTTGGTTCTTCATGTTTCTAAGCTTCCCATTGCTTTGCCATGGATTCCAAAGAACTCTCCTCAATCTCCGATTGCTTTGGTGATCAAATTACTAACAAAAACACCAAAACTTACACAATTTGATTAGAAATGATTGCAAAGGTCCTTAATATGTTAATTGGGTTAAAAGGTAATAACTACTACTCAAAAGTGTTTAAAAGAGTTAATTACAAGCTATCAAATAGCACTTTTTGAGTAGTAATCACCAATGCGAGGAAAAGATCCGGAATCTTCCCTTTTGTATAAGGAGCTTGAACTTTGTGACCTGAAAATCCAAGAAACCTTTTCTTTGTAATTAAAATCAGTTACTATATTTTTGGTTAGCTTAAAACCAACATTTTTCAACCAAATATTATGTTTTCTTTTAAAGCTAACTTATAAAATAAAAAGCACCAATCCAATTATTTACACTAATATCAGGTGTGAAATGAAAACCCATCTCTGTGGACGATCCTAGAACCACTATCCTATGCTAGATATGCTACCCTAGGATATGGTGAATTAGGTTTATAAATTTTTTTGATAACTCCCGTCTGAGGATTGAATCAAAGGGACACCAATTGGGGACGAACTAAATGGCGCCGTTGCCGGGGATTGTGCCACTTCACAGTGATATAACTTTTTTCAGAACACTTGTGATCTTCATCACAAGTTTGGTGATTTTTCTTTTCTTTTACTAACTCTTTATTTGTTTCTTTTTATTTTATTTGTGTTTTTCATTTATCTTTTAATTAGCTTTTAGTTTACCATAATTTTTTTCTTTCTAGAATTATTTTTTTCTCTTTTGTTTTTCTCTTGTTTTCTTTGTTTTTATTTTTGTTTCAGATATTGCTAGTTGTGTATGCCATATTGGATACGAGACAGTGAGGGAAGACTTGTGAAAATAAAACATCCTCACGAAACAGAGTTGGAATTGGAAGTGGAAGTCATGGAAGCTATACTTGAAGATCAACATGGTCAACATGCTCCAGAAGAAAATCTCAACGCATACCGATCCATGAGGGACCGCATGCATCCACCTTGTATGAGTGCACCGTCATGTATAGTGCCACCTACAGAGCAGCTAGTGATCCAACCACATATTGTGCCACTTCTACCTACTTTTCATAGGATGGAACGTGAGAATCCCTACCAGCATATCAAGGAATCTGAAGACGTTTGTAATGCTTTTCGAGAAGGAGGAGCTTCAATCAACTTGATGAGGCTTAAGCTATTTCCTTTCACTTTAAAGGACAAGGCCAAGGTTTGGATTAATTCTTTAAGGCCAAGGAGTATCCGATCTTGGACTAATTTGCAAGCTGAATTTCTCAAGAAATTCTTCCCGACTCACAGGACCAATGGCTTGAAAAGACAAATCTCAAACTTCTCAGCTAAGGAGAATGAGAAATTCTACGAATGTTGGGAAAGATACATGGAAGCTATCAATGCTTGTCCTCACCATGGCTTTGATACAGGGCTATTGGTGAGCTATTTTTACGATGATATGTTTTCCTTAATGAAGCAACTCTTAGAGACAATGTGCGGAGGAGACTTCATGAGTAAGAATCTGGAGGAAGCCATGGATTTCTTGAGTTATGTAGTTGAAGTTTCAAGAGGATGGGATGAGCCCAATGCTAGACAAGTAGGAAGAATGAATTCTCAACCAAATGCTTCTAATGTTAAGGCTGGGATGTATATTTTGAATGATGATACCAATACGAAAGCAAAATTTGTAGCTATGGCTAGAAGATTGGAAGAACTTGAAGTGACAAGCATATGCGAAGTGCAGGCCATTTCAGACACACCAGTGCAAGCTAAGCCTTGTTCAATTTGTCAATCTTTTGAGTACTTGGTGGAGGAGTGTCCTACAATGCCAGCTGTGAGAGAAATGTTTCGGGATCAAGAAAATGTTATTGGACAATTTAAGCCCAATAACAATGCTTCATATGGCAACGCCTATAATTCAAATTGGAGGAACCATCCGAATTTCTCTTAGAAGCTAAGGGCACCTCAGTACACACAACCTGGCCAAGCACCCTCGCAAGCCTCAAATCTTGAACAAGCCATTGTGAATCTTAGCAAAGTTGTGGGAGATTTTGTTGGAGACCAAAAATCCATCAATGCTCAGCTCAGTCAAAGAATTGACAATGTAGAAAGTACTTTGAATAAAAGGATGGATGGAATGCAAAATGATCTATCTTAGAAGATAGATAATCTCCAGTACTCAATCTCAAGGCTTACCAATCTCAACACAGTGCAAGAGAAAGGAAAATTTCCTTCTCAACCTCATCAGAATCCAAAGGGTATCCATGAAGTGGAGGCTCAGGAGGGAGAATCTTCTCAGATGAGGGAAGTTAAAGTAGTGATCACTTTAAGGAGTGGTAAAGAGGTTGATCTGCCTACATCCAAGCCAGAGTGAGAACCAGATGGTGATGCAGAGAAAGAGAAGAGAGAGGAAAACAAAGAAAAAAGGAAAGAGAACAATACAAAGAAGGAAGACCTTGAAGCTAAGGTGAATGAAAAATCGAAGAGGACCATCAACCAAGAAGAAATGATAAAGAAGCACATGCCTCCACCTTTCCCCCAAGCTTTGCATGGAAAAAGGGGAATCAACAACGCATCATAAATTCTTGAAGTGTTGAGGCAAGTGAAAGTTAACATCCCTTTGCTAGACATGATCAAACAAGTTCCGACTTATGCAAAATTCCTGAACGACTTATGCACTATAAAAAGAGGGTTGAATGTGAGTAAGAAGGCCTTCTTAACTGAGCAAGTAAGTTCCATTATACAGTGCAAGTCTGCAGTGAAATACAAAGATCTGGGTTGTCCTACCATATCAGTGATGATTGGAGAGACGTGTGGAGAAAGCTTTGTTGGACTTGGGAGCAATTGTGAATTTGCTACCCTACTCTGTCTATAAGCAATTGGGACTGGGAGAGTTGAAGCCAACATCAATCACTCTATCTCTAGCAGATAGATCTGTGAAAATTCCAAGAGGAATGATTGAAGATGTCCTAGTTCAAGTTGACAAATTCTACTACCCAATGGATTTTGTTGTTCTTGATACGAACCCAGTCACCAAAGGAACTAACTGTATTCCTATCATACTTAGAAGACCATTCCTAGCTACTTCAAATGCTATCATCAATTGTAGAAATGGAGTCATGCAGCTTACATTTGGCAACATGACGTTAGAGCTCAATATCTTCTATATGTGCAATAAACAATTCCATTCGGGAGAAAAAGAAGGACCAGAAGAGGTGTGCATGATTGATAACTTAGTGGAGGAGCATTGTGATTAGAAGATGCTAGAAGATTTGAACAGGAGTTTTGAGGATCTTGATGAAGGGTTACCTGAACCCTTAGATTTGCTTGCTACTCTGCCTCCTTTGAAGTTGAGGGAAGAAATTCTTCCTTTATTCAATAAGGAGGAGACACAAGAAGCCATTAAGGAGGAGCCCCCAAAGCTTATTCTGAAGCCATTGCCCACGAAGTTAAAGTATGCATACCTGGAGGAGAACAAGCAAAGCCCTGTTGTTATTTCTTCATCTCTTACCACTACTCAGGAAGATTGTCTACTTGAATTCCTCAGGAGATGCAAGAAGGCGATAGGGTGGAAAATTTCTGATTTGAAATGGATCAGTCCTTTAGTTTGTACTCATCATATATACATGGAAGAAGAAGCTAAGCCAGTTCGTCAACCCCAACGAATGTTGAACCCTCACATGCAAGAGGTGGTGCGAGCTGAAGTGCTTAAGCTACTTCAGGCCGGTATTATCTACCCCATATCAGATAGCCCATGGGTGAGTCCTATGCAAGTCATGCCAAAAAAATCAAGGATCACAATGGTGCAAAATAATAAGGAAGAGGAAGTTTTTACATGCCTCACTTCAGGTTGGAGGGTGTGTATTGATTATAGAAAGCTGAATGTTGTAACAAGGAAGGACCACTTCCCATTGCCATTTATTGATCAAGTGCTTGATAGGGTCTCAAGCCATCCATTCTACTGTTTCTTGGATGGCTACTCCGAGTATTTTCAAATTGAAATTGTTGTTGAAGACCAGGAGAAGACCACTTTCACTTGTCCATTCAGAACTTATGCATACAGAAGAATGCCTTTTGGCTTATGCAATGCACAGACAACATTCCAAAGATGCATGTTAAGCATTTTCAGTGATATGGTGGAGCGTATTATGGAAGTATTTATGGATGATATCACCATATATGGAAGTGCGTTTGATGAATGCTTAGTGAACTTGGAAGTCATGTTGAACCGATTCATTGAGAAAGACTTGGTGCTCAACTGAGAGAAATGCCATTTCATGGTACCTCAAGGGATTGTCCTTGGGCATATTATCTCCAGCCAAGGCATTAAGGTGCACAAAGCAAAAGTTGAACTGATTGTCAAGTTGCCATCGCCAACAACTGTCAAAGGAGTAAGAAAATTCCTTGGCCACGTTGGGTTCTATAGGAGGCTTATTAAATATTTCTCTAAACTTGCAAGACCTCTTGTTGAGCTATTGGTAAAGGATGCTAAATTTGTATGGGATGATTGATGTCAACGGAGTTTTGAAGAATTGAAGTTATTGTTGACAACCGCTCCAATAGCGAGAGCTCCCAACTGGCAATTACCCTTTGAAGTGATGTGCGATGCCAATGACTTTTCTATAGGAGTTGTTCTTGGGCAAAGAGAAGATGGAAAACCTGATGTGATCTACTATGCAAGAAAAATGTTGAATGAAGCGCAAAGAAACTACACAACCATAGAGAAAGAATTGTTTGCTGTAGTTTTTACCTTAGACAAATTCCGTGCTTATTTAGTAGGGCTTTTCATTGTGGTTTTCACTGACCACTCGGCCTTGAAATAGTTGTTGACTAAACAAGATGCAAAAGCGAGGCTGATTAGATGGATTCTCTTGCTTCAAGAATTTAATCTTCAGATCAAAGACAAGAAAGGAGTGGAGAATGTGGTAGCCGACCATCTGTTGAGGCTAGCATTGTACATAATTCCCACAGTTTTTCCAATTAATGATGATTTTCCAAAGGAGTCACTCATGTGGATAGAAGTCGCTCCTTGGTATGCTCATATTGCTAACTATCTAGTTATCGGATAAGTTCCAAGTGAGTGGAAAGCACAAGATAAGAAGCACTTCTTTGCGAAAATTCATGCTTATTATTGGGAAGAGCCATTCCTATTCAAATATTGTACAGATCAAATAATACAGAAATGCATCCCTAAGCAAGAACAACAGGGGATCCTCAGTCATTGCCATGAAAGCGCATGTGGAGGCCACTTTGCTTCTCAAAAGACAACTATGAAGGTGTTGCAATCGGGTTTTTGCTGGCCATCACTTTTCAAAGACGCCCTCATCATGTGTAGGAGTTGTGACAGATCCAGAGGCTTAGGAAATTAACACGTAAGAACATGATGCCTTTGAACCCCATTTTAATAGTTGATCTTTTTTATGTATGGGACATTGACTTCATGGGACCTTTTCCTATGTCCTTTGGCTATTCCTACATCTTGGTGGGAGTGAATTATGTTTCTAAATGGGTTGAAGCAATCCCGTGCAAGCGAAATGATCACAGAGTTGTTCTCAAATTTCTCAAAGAGAACATCTTCTCCAGATTTGGAGTACCCAAAGCCATAATTAGTGATGGGGGTACTCATTTTTGTAACAAGCCGTTTGAAATTCTCTTAGCCAAGTATGGGGTGAAGCATAAGGTAGCTACACCTTACCACCCTCAGACTTCTGGGCAAGTTGAGTTAGCCAACCTGGAGATCAAGAACATATTGATGAAAGTGGTGAATAGGAGCAGAAGAGATTGGTCTGTTAAGCTTCATGATTCACTATAGGCTTACAGAACAGCTTATAAGACCATTCTTGGCTCCTTATCACCTAGTCTATGGCAAAGCGTGCCATCTCCCCGTTGAGGTGCCATACAAAGCTTGGTGGGAAATCAAGACACTCAACATGGACTTGAACAGAGCCAACATGAAGAGATTTCTAGACCTTAATGAGATGGAGGAATTGAGAAATGGCGCTTATATCAATTCAAACATTGCAAAACAGAGATTGAAAAGGTGGCATGATTAGTTAGTCTCCCATAAAGAATTCTAGAAGGGATAAAGAGTCTTGATTTATGACTCTAAGCTCCACATCTTCTTGGGAAAGTTGAAGTCAAGATGGATAGGTCCGTTTACTATCCAAGAAGTATATTCAAATGGAGTAATAGAGCTACTCAGCGATACCGGGACTTTCAAAGTCAATGGCCAACGTCTCAAGCCATTCCTGGAGCCATTTTCTAAAGACAATGAGGAAATCAACCTCCTTGAACCACATCAAGCATGAAAGACAAATGGTTAGATGGACTTAGTCTGTCGGAAGACACTTAAGTCCATATTTTTTTGTTTTTGTTTGTTGTTTTGTTTTAAATTTTAAATTCAAGTTTTATTGATTTAGTATATGTTTTAAATTAAAATTATCGCTTTAATTATATTTTATTATTATGACTTAATTTAATTTTTGATGATCAAATACAGGGGAGTTCCAAAACAGAGGAAAAACAGAGCATTTCGCAGGATAAAAATTCAAATGCGAAAATTTGGCACCAACCAAAATTAAATGTGAAAATTTCGCACCAGCTAAAATCAAATGTGAAAATTTTGCAACAACCAATCCAAATGTGAAAAATTCACACCAGCAAAATCCAAATGCAAAAATTTCACACCAGCCAGAGTCAAATGAGAAAATTTCGCATCAGCTAAATCCAAATGGAAAAATTTTCTAAAAGGCTGCCAAAAGTTTCGCAACCCATTTTCGCCTTGCGAAACCCATGCAAAATGCCAACGGTCACTTGTGCAAACTTCTAACAGTCAGGAGGGAAACCAAAGGTCATTTAAAATTCCTATTTAAAGGCCTCCAAAGCCTCGATTATTTCTCACGACATATCCTCTGTTGCAAAAAGCTCACAACCACCTTGCGATGCAATTTCCTCGTCATTCCACGCCCCGCGGCCACCAAAAAGAAGAAGAGACCTCTACCTCTTGACCATATCGGCTATGGCAAGCATCAGAGGGGGCCATACAGACCCTTCCGCATCTCGCAAGGCTCGGCCAAGCACCTCCGCTCCTCAGGATTCATCTCAGGTCTCTCAGGCCTATACCATTCCATCTTCTAAGGGTGGGGTACCCTCTAGCCCTCCTCAACGCCGATATTTGACATGAAGACCACCAACTTCTCCGCCCTCAGAGCCATCAGTACACTGCAATCCGCCAAAGAGAGCCAGGACTTCAAGCCCCGAAAAGACATCTAGGCATGTGTAGCCTGATTCTCAAGGCCCAGGGGATACTTAGCATCTTTCCGGCACTGCTCCGAAAGCCATCATCAAGAGGCCTATGGTTATCGCGCCGCCCATTGAGGGCAATTCAGATTGTAGAGCTAGGTCATTTCATTATGAGTTTTACTTCGACATTAAGGCTATGCGACAGTAGCTAGACCTTTGGGATTTGTTTGGACTGCTCCAGAGGTACCATCTCGAGCGCCTGATGACTCCTAGAGATTTTTTCTATCCCAGAGTGGCGATGGATTTCTATCAGTCCATGACTACTTAAGGCATCCAGAGTCCCACAGCCATTCTTTTCAGCATTGACGGGCGTTAGGGTATCTTAAAGGCTAGGTACATTGCTGAGACTCTTCATATTCCATTTCAGCCAGAGGATCCAACACAATTTAGATAGTGGTCCCCTATATCTTAGTGAGACATGGTCCGTATTCTATCGAGAGGGACTTCTGGAGATTTTTTCCTTCTACGTAAGGAGCTTCCATCTGGGATGCTTCTAGTAGATGTATTGTTGCGGTCCAACATTTTTCCTCTTTAGCATTCAGTATAGAATTGAGGACCCATCCTGGACACGTTATTTAGGATATCTGAGGGGTTCTATTTTGGGCCACATCACCTGATTATGACCACTCTCCTATACTTTGAGAAGAAAGTTCATAAGAAGAAGCTACAACAAGCTGACACGATCCCATTGCTGTTTTCGAGGCTGCTCTACCATATATTGGAGCATATTGGCTACCCTACTAAGCCCCATCTTGAGCTCCGCCACCATTGTCGAGAGCATTTCACTCTCGACCAATGGACATAGCTGGTAGGTAAGAATCCAACGGAATCAGCACTTGAAGTAGCCCCATCTAGGCTAGCATCTCTAGTACTAACACAGGCTGACCAGGCACAGCAGGACGAGCGTCTCACAGATTCTATTCCACCCGCCCCTACTGCACCATCTATGCCTTAGGCCACCTCTACTGATCCTCCTGATATACCTCCTATTCCACCAGCTGCACCTCCTCCATTAAAGGACTTTATCACTATATTTGGCTCAGAGTTTTATGGCATGGTACTATTATTCAGGACACTAAACACTACGCACGATGCTCTATTCAGGCATATGAGAGACATACTTACTCAGTAGGACTAGCATACTGCTATCCTTCGTCAGATTCAGCAGCATCTAGGACTTGCACCACCTCAAACTGACATTCTTGGACCATCAGAGCCCAGAGCTCCATCTGAGGAGACCATCACAGCCGATATCCCGTCCTAGGCCACTTGCGAGGCAGCCACAGAGCCATCATCTCCACCAGAGAACCCCATTGCTTAATTTTTTTTTTATTTTGTATTTGCTTAGTATATTAGTAGACATTATTACTTGTGTTGATATTTCATATTCTGGGATTGGATGTATTACATGATCATTTTATTGTACTTTCTCAGAGTAATATATACATATCATTTTGGTTTATACTTGGCATTTTCTTTTCTATCTCCCTTACTCACTAATCTTTTGTTTTTGAATCATGTGGTTTCTCCTATACGACTCAGACTCCATGTCACTCAGGAGGTACCACTTCCTCCCTTTATTTACAATCGTTCTTGCCACATTGAGGGCAATGTTCACCTTGGTTAGGAGGGGAGTAAAGGAAGGAAGTTGTTAATAATGCTAAGTTATCTTGTTAATTTAGTACTTTTCGCTTAATTTTAAAATTTTTGCTTTTTACTCTATTCTCCATGGTTATTAAGGAAAAATTCTCAAACTGAAATGGGAGAAATTGAGTTATTACCTTTTTATTTGAATATTAGAGTCGTATTATGCTTATTGAAGTTGATGAATTATTAAAACTCCTATTGAATTCAACCTTATTTCTTCCATTTTAATCTTACCAAATAACAAGAATGACTCTAGGTCATGAGATCAAGGCTCAAGATGATATAAACAATTGAGGTCTCTAGTTCACATGAATGACTTTGGGTTGTGAGTGTAAGGCTCGAGATGCTATGAAAAGGTTAGGCTTGTAGATGAAATGAGCTACTCTAGGTTGTGAGCTCAAGGTTTTCGAATCTATGAACAACTAAGTTTTGTGGATGATATGAATGATTCTTGGTTATGAGCATAAGGCTCTAACTGTTATGAACAACTCTAAGTTGTGGATGACATGAACGACTCAAGGTCATGAGCTTGGGGCTCTAGACTCTATGAATAACTCAAGGTTAAGGTGTATATGATTTAGTTCAAGTCTTACGCTTAGGGCTTTAGATGTTATGAAAAGCTCAAGATTGTGGATAACATGAATGACTCTAAGTCGTGAGCTTAAGGCTCTAGATGCTATTAATAGCTTAGGCTTGTGGTTGACATAAATGAGTTCAGGTCATGAGCAAAGGGCTCTATATGCTATGAACATCTCAGAGTTGTGGTTGACATGAACAAATTTGTGTTCTCAGCTTAGGGCTCTAGATGTTGTGAACATCTCAAGGTTGGGATGGTATGAGTTACTCCCAGTCGTGAGATTAGGGCTTAAGATGATATAAACAACTGAGGTCTCTGGTTGACATGAACGACTCTAGGTCGTGAGAGCAAGGCTCAAGATGCTATGAAAAGGTTAGGCTTGTGGATGAAATGAGCTACTCTGGGTCGTGAGCTCAAGGCTTTGGACGCTATGAACAACTAAAGGTTGTAGGTTATTGAACGACTTGGGATCCTGTGAGCTTAAGCCTCTAGATGCTATGAACAACTCAGGGATGTGGATGATATGAATGATTATTGGTTGTGAGCCCAAGGCTTTAATAGTTATGAACAATTGAAGGTTGTGGACAACATGAATGACTTTGGGTCTTTAGTTTAGGGCTCTAGATTCTATGAACAATTAAGGCTAGTGGATGACATGAGTTACTCCATGTTGTGAGCTCATGGCTCTGGATGCTACAAACAACTTAGGGTTGTGGATGATATGAAGGACTCAGGATCCTGTGAGCATAGGCCTTTAGGTTCTATAAACAACTCATGGTTGTGGATAATATGAATGATTCTTCATTATGAGCCCAAGTCTCTAATTGTTATCAACAACTTAAGGTTGTGGATGACATGAACGACTTAGGGTTGTGAGCTCAAGGCTCTAGATGCTATGAACAACTCAGGGTTGTTGTTGACATGAACGACTCTAGATCGTGAGCTCAGGGCTCTAGATGATATGAATAACTTAGGTTTGTGGTTGACATGAATGACTCTAGGTAGTGAGCTAAGGGTTCTAGATGCTATGAATAGCTCAGGCCAATGGATGACATGACCAGCTCAGCATTGTGAGCTCATGGCTTTGGATACTATGAAGAACTTTGGGTTGTGGATGATATGAACAATTCTTGGTCGTGAGCCCAAGGCTCAAAGTGTTATAAATAACTTAAGGTTGTGGATGACATAAACAACTCCAAGTCGTGAGTTCAGGGTTCTAGATGCTATGAACAGCTTAGGCCTTTGGTTGACATGAACAACTTCAGGTCGTGAGCTCAAGGCTTTAGATGCTATGAATAGCTTAAGGCTATGGATGATATGAGCCACTTTGGGTCCTAAGCTAAGGGTTATCGATGCTATGAATTGTTCAACATTGTGGATGATATCAACAACTTGGGATCCCACTAGCTTAGGCTCTAGATACTATGAAAAACTAAGGGTTGTGGTTGACATGAATGACTTTGAGTCGTGACCTTAGGACTCTAGATCCTATGAATAGCTCAAGGTTATGGTTGAGATAAACGACTTCGAGCTGTGAGCTTAGTGCTCTAGATGTTATGAACACCTCAAGGTTGTGGATGATATGAACGACTCTGGGTCATGACCTCAGGCCTCAAGATGATATGAATAGCTTAGGTATTTAGTTCACACAAACAACTCCAGGTCATGAATTGAGGGCTTTGGATGCTATGAATGATTCTTGGTCGTGAGCCCAAGGCTTTAATTGTTATGAATAGCTCAGGGTTGTGGATGACATGAACAACTTTGGGTCGTGAGATTAGGGCTTTAAATCCTATGAATAACTCAAGCCAATGGATGGCATGAGTTGTTTCATCTCATGAGCTAATGGCTATGTATGTTATGAACAACTCAAGGATATGAATGATATGAGCAACTCGGGATCCTATGAGCTCAGGCCTCTAGGTGCTATGAACAACTCATTGTTGTGGTTGATATGAACGATTCTTAGTCTTGAGCCCAAGGCTCTAATTGTTATGAACAACTCAGGGCTGTAGAATGACTTAGATCTTTTGTGCAACTGATAATGCACCTAATTCACATACAATGCAAAAAATGCAGGTAAGAATGCTCATAAAGTATAATACATGGAATAAGGATAGATAAAAGTAAAATTGGAACATTATTAAATAAATAATGAAGTCCAAATTTATTACCTCATGTCATGCTTTTAAGGGTTCTATCATAAGAAAGAAATAAAGGCTTGGGCTCACAACCAAGAATTGTTCATAGCATCCACAACTCTGAGTTGTTCATAACATCTAGAGGCGGAAACTCACAAGATCCCAAATTGTTCATATCATTCACAACCCTAAGTTGTTCATAGCATCCAAAGCCTTAAGCTCACAACTCAGAGTAGCACATGTCATGCACAAGCCTTACCTTTTCATAGCATCTTGAGTCTTGAGCTCATGACCAAGAGTCGTTCATGTCAACTAGAGGCCTAGGCTATTTATATCATCTTGAGGCCTAATTCGAGACTTGGAGTAGCTCATATCATTTATAGCTCTGAGCAATTAATAACATCTAGAGCTGTGACCTCATGACTTGGAGTCGTTCATGTCAACCAAAGCCCTGAGCTATTCAAAGCATCTAAAACCCTCAGCTCATGACCTTGAGTCATTCAATTTTGATCAATCATGACAATTTAGTATTGTTTTTTATGTAGACCACACTTGTATGATCGATCATGTCATTATCCTATTTGGTTTTCATCTTAGATCGCATCCAGTAAAAAAAGCCTCGATAATTCAGTTTTGGTTTCAACATAGAAAACACCTATACAATCAAACATGTCGTTGTCATGTTTGGATTTTGTCACAGACGACACCCAGTCTGATTGGCCACAACAACTTAGTATCACTTTCGACGTGGGCCACACCTATACGATTGCTCTGTTGTTGTCCTGTTTGCTTTTCGTCATTGACTATACCCGGTTTGATCGATCATAATAACTTAGTTTCATTTTTGACATGGAACACATTTGTACCATCAATCACATTGTTATTCTCTCTGGTTTTCATCATAGTCGACACCTAGTCTGATCAATCATGACAGTTCAATATCGTTTTCGGCCTATACCTCACTTGTACAATCGGTCATGTCGTTGTCCTATTTGGTTTTCATCACAGACTACACCTAGTCAAATAGGTGACAATAGTTTAGTTTCATTTTTAGCTTAGACCAAACCACTATGATTAGTCACGTCCTAGTCTTGTTTGATTTTTCATCACAAATCGTACCCGGTCTGATCGGTAATGACAATTCATTTTCTTTTTCGAAGTAGATTACATCTATCTAATCAATCACGTAGTTGTCTTATCTAGTTTTCATCACAATTGACACCCAATTTGATCAATCATGACAGTCCAATATTGTTTTCGGCGTAGACGACATTGTACAATCGATCACATCATTGTCCTTTCCAGTTTTTGTCACAAACTACACCCGGTTTGATCGATCATGACAATTCAGTTTCCTTTTCAGTGTAGACAAGACCTATATGATCAACCATGTTGTTATCCTATCTAGTTTTCATCACAAATCGCACCCGATTTTGATTGGTCATGATATATTAGTTTTGTTTTTAGTGTAGGTCAAACCTGTATGATTGGTCACATCGTTGTTGTGTCTAGTTTTCATCATAGACCGCACCTAGTTAGATAGGTCCTAACAATTCAATTTTGGTTTCAACATAAACCCAACCTTTACGATGGGTCATGTCGTTGTCTTGTCTGTTTTTTTTTTGTCACAGATCGTACTCAATCTGATCGGTCATGACAACTAATTTTTGTTTTCGATTTAGATTGTATCAATATGATCAGTTATGTAGTTGTCTTATCTGGTTTTTGATACAAATTGCGCTCAATCTGATCGGTCATAACAATTCAGTATTGTTTTTTATGTAGATGACTCTTGTACGAGTAGTCACATCATTGCCTTATCTGGGTTTTTGCTACCGATAGCACTTGGTTTGATTGATCACATCATTGTCTTGTCTAGTTTTTGTCACAGACTACACCCGGTTCAATCAGAATAGTTCAGTATCTTTTTCAGCGTAGATCACATTGTACAATCGGTCATGTTGTAGTCATTTTTGGTTTTCGTCATAGATGTCACCCGATCCGATCGGTCACAACAGTTCAATATCATTTTTGATGTAGATAACACTTGTATGATTAGTCATGTCATTGTCCTATCTTGTTTTTGTTACTGACTGTAACTGGTCTGATCGATCACGAGAACTCAGTATCGCTTTTGGAATAGACCGCACCTGTATGATTGGTCATGTCATTGTCTTGTCTTATTTTCATGATAGACTGCACCCAGTTTGATTGATAACGGCAGCTCAATTTCACTTTTGACATGGAACGCATTTGTGTCATTAGTCACATCATTATCCTATTTGGTTTTCGTAATAGTCGACACCTAGTCTGATCAGTCATGATAGTTCAGTATTGTTTTCGGCATAGACCACACTTGTATGATCAATCATGTTGTTGTCCTATATGGTTTTCATCATAGACCATACCAGGTTAGTTAGGTCATAACAATTCAATTTTAGTTTTAGCGTAGACCACACCTATATAATCGGTCACATTGTTGTCCTCTTTAGTTTTAGTCATAGATCACACCTAATGCGATTAATCATAGTAGCTCAGTTTCATTTTTGACATATACCACATCTATACAATCAATCATGTCATTGTCCTATCTGGTTTTCATCACAGTTGACACCTAGTCTAATCGATTATGACAGTTCATTTTTTGTTTCAGAGTAAACTGCTCTTGTACGACCAATCACGTCATTATCCTATTTTGTTTTCATCATAGACTGGACCTTGTCCAATCTGTTAAGACAATTCACTTTCCTTTTTTATGTAGATCATGCCTGTAAGATTGGTCACATTATTGTTCTGACTTCTTTTTGTCACAAATCGCACCCGATCCGATAGGTCCCAATAATTCAATATTGTTTTTTATGTAGACCGTATTCGTATAATTGGTTAAATCATTGTCTTGTCTTGTTTTCAACACAATTCGTACCCAATCCCATCGGTCATGATAGTTTAGTTTACTTTTCGATGTAAATCGCACCTATAAGATCGGTCACATCGTTGTTTAGTTTTATTTTCATATAGACCACACCCGATCCGATAGGTCTTGACAATTCAGTATAATTTTTGGTGTAAACCGCACCTATGCGATTGATTAGGTCATTGTCCTATTTGGGTTACATCATAAACCGCACTTTATCTAATTCGTCATGAAAACTTAGTTTCATTTTGGCGTAGACCTTACCTGTACAATTGATCAGGTCGTTCTCTTATTTGATTTTTGTCACAAACTACACCCAGTCAAATATGTCATGATAGTTTAGTTTCAATTTTGGAATAGATGAGACCTATACAATCGGTTATATCATTGTCCTATTTGGTTTTCTTCACAAACTGTACCTGATCTGATTGGGCATGATAGCTCAGTTTCGTTTTTGACGTAGGTCGCATGTGAAAGATCGGTCACATCATTGTTCTGTCTAGTTTTGTCACAAATCGCACCCAGTATGATAGGTCCTGACATATCAGTATCATTTTTGGCATAGACTAGACTGATACTATTGGTCACGTCTTTGTCTTGTATGGTTTTTGTCATAGATCGCACTCCGTCCAATAGGTCATGATAACTTAGTTTCGTTCTCGGTGTAGACCACATTTGTATGATCAGTTATGTCATTATCCTATTTAGTTTTCATTACAATCGACACCACTTCGATTGGTTATAATAGTTTAGTTTTGATTTCGACGTAAACTACTCATGTATCATCGATCATGTCGTATTCCTATCTGGTTTTCCTAACAGACTACACTTGTCACGATAATTTAATTTCCTTTTCAGTGTAGACCACAACTATAAGATCAGTGACATCATTGTTCTATTTTGTTTTTGTATAGACTACACCCAGTCTGATAGGCCTCGATAGTTCAATATAGTTTTTGGCTTAAAGAACCTATACGATCAGTTAGGTCATTATCTTGTTTGGTTTTTGTCACAAACCATCCTCAGTCCGATCGATCATAATAACTTAGTTTCATTTTTGGCATAGACTGCACCTATACTATCAGTCACATTGCTGTCTGGTTTGGTTTTTGTCACAGACCACGCCCGATCCGATTGGTCACGACATCTTAGTTTCATTTTTTGTGTAGACCACATTTATACGATCAATCAAGTCGTTGTCCTATCCAACTTTCATCATATTTGCCACCTAGTCTAATCGGTCAGGATAGTTCGGATTCATTTTCGACATAGATCGCTCTTGTATGATCGGTCACGTCATTGTCCTATCTCATTTTTGTCACAAACTACACCAAGCCTGATCGATCACGATAGCTCAATTTCATTTTTTAACATAGATGATTCGTGCCTAATTGGTGTCTCAGCCGATGTATGTCCAGCTGGTGCTCCTTGATGGCAGGTGCAATCAACAAAATTTTTAACCTATAACACCATGAACTAGGGTAGCAAATACAAAGCTACTATAGCATAGTGGCTCTAGGATCGTTCCACTGGGAAGGGTACTCAAGATTGAAAATGATACCAATTCAAAGTGAATTGGTGCTGTTTCATTTCAAGATTAGCTTAAGAAATAAAACACAAACTTTGGTTTGCAAAAGGTTTGGACTTAGATTAACAACACAACAAGTGATGAAAATAACTTAAGAGGAAAAGCATTCCTTGGAGATTTAGGTAAACAGGGGAGGTTCCTCATGCAAAAGCATAGCTCCGGTCACTTGGTTCAATTCCTCTCATTAGAGAATTAACTTAAAGTCAATTCTCTAACAGGTGCTACACAAATGCATCCCTCAATTGGATTTCAGCTTTAATTCTCTCACTGATGCAACTTGCAATGGTTCAAGCCTCTCACTTAGCCATTCCCATTCAAGGTGATCTTTAACCTTGGATTACCCGTCAAAAGCTCGCAAGAGGTAACTAATGGATGTCTCCTAAGAGTCCAAAAGCTTACCAAGTGTTGGCTATTCTAGAAAATCCTACCTTCAAGTCACCTACCAGAGGCTCGCAAGGGGTAAACTAGTGCATCTCCACGGTTAGAGATCACTTGCCTTACCAAGTGTTGGCCCAGGTGACTCCAAGGTGTTTTAAGTTAACTAAAAACATTAGAAACCATTCACGGGACACACTTACTCTTCATTCATAGCTGAAACCACAAAGCTTCTGATTCTTGCACTTGGAACCTTTCCCGGCAACCTTAACTCCAAGGAACTAAAAGATTTAGCTACTCATTCTCTGGGGAAAGCTCCTCAGAGAGTGCATAACCAAGTTAAAATAATAATAATACAATCAAATTGACCAGGTAAAGCAAAGCTCAAGCTCTGTATATTTCTTGTTTTGAAACTTTTACAAAAGGTTCATCACCCAGCGCCCCAGAACAGGCTCCTCGGGCTCTCTTTTATACCAAAAATTCCAATTACAGCTATCCCATGGTAATTTGCTAAATTCCTAACTTAAAAGCTAAGGAAATCTTTCATTGGTGACTTACAAGGAGAATTTAGGCATTTAAGCAACAAAAATCTAATGAAAAATATCTCCAAGAGTCGGTTACAAATATCAGGAAGCACTAAGGACCCTTTCGCAGGTGAAAGGTGAGGTCTGCGGAATTTCGCAGGTACACAAGAGGAGCTGCGAAATCCCTTCATAGCAGCCAGCTGCTTCAACACCTTTGCAAAGTGAACTTCCAACTTGAGGTGTTTGGCTTCCATCGCGGCGCGAAGCTTCAGGGGAACTCCATAGCACTGTGCAAAAAGGCTGCGAAACCATTCCGCAACAAGAATGGTGATTTCGCAGCACTTTACTGAAGTCTTTCTTCCTTCAGCTTGGAGCAGTTATCTTCCAACGGTTGTAGCTTCCTCATTTCAGATCCAAATTGCACATGGTTTGGGGCATTGGATTGTTGACTTCCCAAGCTTTCAAATGACATATTGTATGTAGGAAATGGACTTCGGGAAGGGCTCCAAAATTAGCCACAGTGACTGTCATCAAGAATGTTCCATGGCTGAATCCTCTTTGCTTCCCCTTTTGCATTTCCACTTTGCTTATGGCATAAGAGCTTCAAGGTTGTGATTCTTCATGCCTCTGAGCTTCCCAAAGCTTTCTAAGGATTCCATATCACTCTCCTCAATCTCATAATGCTTTGGTGGTCAAAATGCTATCAAAACACCAAAACTTAAGACAATTTGATTATAATTGATTGCAAGGAGTCTTAACATGCTAATTGGGTTAAAAGGCACTAACTACTACTCAAAAGTGTTTAAAAGGATTAATTAAAAGGCTATCAAATAGCACTTTTTGAGTAGTAATCAATAGATCCCCCTATATAATCAATTAAGTCATTGTCATGTCTGGTTTTCATCACAGACTCCGCCCAATTGATAGGTCCTGTCAATTAGGTGTCAGTTTTGGAGTAGACTTAACCTATACGATTGGTCACATCATTGTCCTGTCTGTTTTTGTCACATACCATATTTGGTAAGATAGGTCCCAATAGTTCAATATCATTTTCAGCATAGACCGGACTTATATGATTGGTCACATCATTATCCTGATTAGCTTTCATCATAAACCGTATCCGGTCCAGATGGTCACGATAACTTAGTTTCATTTTTAGCATAGACCACATCTATACGATCAGTCACGTTGTTGTCCTAGCATAGACCACACCCAGTCCAATAGGTCACGACAACTTGGTTTCGTTTTTGGCGTAGACCGCATCTATATAATCAATCACGTCATTATCTTATTTAGTTTTTATCACAGTTGTCACCTGGTCCAATCAATCATAATAGTTCAATTTCGCTTTCGACGTAGACCACTCCTGTATGATCGATCATGTTGTTTTCTTTTCTAGTTTTTATGATAGACTGCACTCAGTTTGATTGGTCACAATAGCTCAATTTCATTTTCAGTGCAAACTACACTTGTACAATCAATCACATCATTTTCCTATCTGGTCTTTGTCATAGACTACACCCCCGTCTGATCGGTTACAACAACTCAGTTTTATTTTCGATGTAAACAGTACATGTAAGATCAATCACATCATTGTCCTATCTACTTTTCGTCACAAACCGCACCTGATCCGATAAGTCCTAATAGTTTAGTATAATTTTTGACGTAGACCGCACTTGTATAATCAATCAAGTCATTTTACTTTTTGATTTTCATCATAGATTGCACCCGATCTGATCAGTCATGACAATTCAATTTTGTTTTTGACATAAACCTTTAAGCTCGGTGACATTGTTGTTCTGTCTTGTTTTTGTAAAGACCACACCCAGTTCGATAGGTCTCGATAGTTCAGTATAGTTTTTGGCTTAGACAACACCTATATGATCAGTTAGGTTGTTTCTTGTCTAGTTTTTATCACAAACTACACCCCGTCAGATAGGTCCCGACACTTGAATTTGAATTTTGGACTAGACCAAAACTATATGATAGGTCACATTGTTGTCTTGTGTGGTTTTTTCCATAAACCGCACCTAGTTAGATAGGCCCCAAAAATTCAGTATCGTTTTTGGCATAGATTAAACCAATATGATCAGTGACGTTGTTGTCCTGTTTGGTTTTCATCATACACCGCACTTGATCCCATCGGTCACAATAGTTTAGTTTCGTTTTCAACGTGGACTACTCTCGTATAATCAGTCACATTGTTGTCCTATTTGGTTTTCATTACAAACAACACCTGGTCTGATCGATAATGGAAAGTCGGTTTTGTTTTCGGTATAAACAACATATATACGATTAGTTATGTCATTGTCTATCTAGTTTTCATGATAGTCAGCACCCGGTCCGATCGGTCATGACAGTTAAGCATAGTTTTCAATGTAAACCGCACCTATACGATTGGTCAAATCATTGTCTTGTTTGCTTTTTGTCACAGTCCGCACCCGATATGATCAGTCATGAAGCTCAATTTCATTTTTAGCGTAAACTGCAGATGTACGATTAGTCACATCATTGTCCAATCTGGTTTTTTTCATAGACCATACTTGATCTAATTGGTCACGATAGCTTAGTTTTATTTTTTATGTAGACAACATTTATATGATCAATCATGTCATTATCGTACCTGATTTTCTTCATAGTCGACACTCGATTTGATCGATCATGGCAATTCAATTTTGGTTTTGACGTAGATCACTCCTGTACGATCGATCACATTGTATTCCTATTTGGTTTTCCTGATAGACTACACCCGGTCTAATTTGTCATGGCAATTCAGTTTCCTTTTTGGTGTAGACTGCACCTGTAAGATCGGTGACATTGTTGTTCTATCTTGTTTTCATCATAGACCATACTGATTCATGCCCAATTGAGTATTTTAATCAAAAACATTTATAAATCCTATGACCTCATACTAGCGTAGCAAAACTACTATAGTATAGCAGCTCTAGGGTCTAACTCTGGGATGGGTTTTCATTCTACCAGTGATATACTCAAGATTAGAAACTGAGTCTGATGAGTTCCTTTGTCAAAAACTTAAAGTTTAAAAGAAAATAAAATTTGTTTTGAAAGTGGTGTTTGAAACTAAACTAATATAAAACTAGATAAAAATGGAAGAAAGAAAGTCTCCTGGAGCTAGAGGTTGCTAGGATGAAGTTCAGAATGCAAAGTGGGAAATTCCGGATTTTTCTTCTCGCATTGGGGACAACAACATAAAGGATGGTTGTTTCCCAAACCAGTATAGGTTTAACAATGAAGATTTAATCCATAAAAAGTCAATAGAGATGGTAGTCAAGTTCCATTAATGGCTTTAGACACTATGGGTCTTCACCTTGAGCCACTTTCCAATGGCTCGTACATGATAACTAATGGACTGATATGGATCTAGCAATAAGCATCCACAGAGACCTGAAACTTACCATGTATTGGCCATTCAAAGTGATTCTAAGGGATTTAAAGCAAAAATTTAGATTTAAAGGCCATTTATGAACTCCAATTACCTGTATTTAATGCACGAGAGTTTTCCACCTTTGCATCTGGACTTTTCACCTAGCTTCCCTTCACTCCAAGAAACCAAAAGTTTAGCCTCTCATCCTCTAGGAAAACATCCTCAGAGGTTGTTTGGCTTCCAAGAAAACGAAAATAGTAGAAAGAAAAAGAAAGCAAAAGAGATCTCTGTATTTCACTAAGTGTAAAATATACATAAGTTGGTCTCTTGGAGAAAGCTCCCTGAGAGTCACTTTTTTAGTGTTTACAAGAGAGTTTATATAGGAAGGTAATTTACCCTTCCTTGGATACTTCCTAGCTAAGGAATTACATGAGTGGCTGAATACAAGGAGAAAAAGGAAATTTAGACACAAAAATATCAGAAGAAAAAAAGTCGGCACAAATATCCCAGTTTCGCACGTTGCATGGTGATTTGCGAAAATTTCGCAAGTTGATTTCGCAACTTAGAATCCACTTTCGCACGTTGAGATCCAAGTTCACAAGTTTCAAAATCAACTTTGGATGCTGGGCTTCACCGCGACTACACAGCTGCCATCCACTTTAAATTTCGCACGTTGAAGTTCCAATTTCGCAAGGTGCGAAATTGTCCCTCAGCTTGATGCAGTTATCTTCTGAAGGCCATATCTTCCTCATTTCAGCTCCAAATCATACACGGTTTGAAGCATTGGATTCTTGACTTCCTGAGATTTGAAATAGTATATAGCATGTAGAAAATGGACTTCGGGAAGTGCTCCAAAAGTGTGAAGGAAGACTGCAGCTACTGTCCTTTGTTTTCTTCACTCTATTTTCCTCTCTCCATTGATTTTTCCTTGCATACTTTGAACGACTAAGGCAAAGGACTATGAGGCTCCAAAGCTTGGTTTCTTCATGAATTTGAGCTTCCAAAAGCTTTGCCATGAACTATATACAGCTCTCCCTCATTCTTAAATTGCTTTGGTGAGCAAAAAGCTATCAAAAACACCAAAACTTAACACAATTTGATTAGAAATGATTGCAAGGGTCCTTAACATGCCAATTGAGTTAAAAGGTAATAATTACTACTCAAAGGTGTTTAAAAGAGCTAATTACAAGCCACAAAATAACATGTTTTGAGTAGTAATCACATACCCTATCAAATAGGTCTTAACAATTGAGTTTTGGTTTTGAAGTGGACTTGACTTATACGATCGGTCATGTCATTCTCCTGTTTAGTTTTGGTCACAAGAGACACTCGATCCGATCGATTAGGATAACTCTATTTCTTTTTCAATGTAAACCATACTTGTACAATCGGTCATGTCATTGCTCTGACAGGTTTTGGTAACATACCACACCTAGTTCGATAGGTCCCGATAGTTCAGTTTTGGTTTGGGCATAAACCACACATATACAATCAGTCACGTTGTTGTCCTATATGGTTTTCGTCATCGACCACACCTAGTCATATAGGTCCTGACAATTTCCCAGTTTGACATTCAGAGTCGTATTCTCAGTTTTAGACTTTCAGAGACACCATCACTTTTCAGTTTCGGCGTTTAGAGCCATCATCGTGTTTTTAGTTTGATGTTCAAAGCCATTACATCGTTCATTCCGGCGTTTTGAGCCATGTTTTGTTTCTTTCGGATTTCGGAATCACATCTGTGTTCAGCTTTTAGAGCCACATCTTCGGTCAACACTCAGATCCACATCTTCATCTGGCGTTCGGTTTTCAGTTCGACGTTCAGATTCGCACTTCTCAGTTTGACGTTCAGAGTCGTATTCTCAGCTTTCGGTGTTCAGAGCCACCATCACTTTTTAGTTTCGGCGTTCAGAGCCATCATCATGTTTTTAGGTTGATGTTCAGAGTCATCATCATCACTTCCCAGTTTCGGTGTTCAGAGCCATCATTGTCGCTTTTCAGTTTCGGCGTTCAAAGCCATCATTGGTTTTTAGTTTGACGTTCAGAGTCACATTTCTCAATTTGACATTCAGAGTCGTATTCTCAATTTTTGGCATTCAGAGCCACCATCACTTTTCAGTTTCGGCATTCAGAGCCATCATCATGTTTTCAGTTTGACGTTCAGAGTCGTCATCATTGCCTCTCAGTTCGGCATTCGAAGCCACATCTTCATTCGGCGTTCAAAGCCATTACATCGTTCATTCCGACGTTCAAAGCCATGTTTTGTTTCGTTTGGCTTTCGGAATCACATCTGTGTTCGACGTTCAGAGCCATATCTTCGGTCGGCACTTAGATCCATATCTTCATCTGGCGTTCGGAGCCACATCTTCATTTGGCGTTCGGAGCCATTACATCGTTCATTCCGACGTTCAAAGCCATGTTTTGCTTTGTTCGGCGTTCAGAATCACATCTGTGTTCGATGTTTAGAGCCACGTCTTTGTTCGGCGTTCAGAGCCATTACATCAGTCATTCCGGCGTTCAGAGCCATGTTTTGTTTCATTTGATGTTCAGAGCCACATCTTCGTTTGGCATTCAGGGCCATTACATCATCCATTTCGGCATTCAAAGCCATCACTTATTTTCGTTTAAGTGTTCAGAGCCATTACTCATCTTCTATTTGGCGTTTAGAGCCGCATGGTCATCTTGGTATTCACATCTTCATTCGACATTCAGAGCCATTGCATCATTCATTCCGGCATTCAGAGCCATGTTTTGCTTTGTTCGGTGTTCAGAGTCACATATTCGTTTCGACATTTAGAGCCATTACATCTTCATTTCGGCATTCAAGGTCGCTACATAATTTATTTCGGTGTTCGGGGCCGCATTTTCAGTTCGACACTCAGAGTCCCCATGCCTATCTTTCATTCGACTTATCACCATTTTCCTCCATTCTCGCATTTAGAGCCGTTGTGCACACCCACTCAGGCATTTTGAGTTATTTCTTTGCTTCAGTTTTGGTGCCCAGGGCCATTCTTCATACCTACTCATGCATTTTGAGTCTTTTCTTTTCTTAGTTTTGGCATTCAGAGACACTATTCTGTTTGGCATTCAGTGCCACCATCATCTTTTCTTTAGTTTCAATGTTTAGAGCCATTGTATATATTCATTCAGGCACCTTGAGTCACCATCTTTCCGTGTTTTGACATTCAGAGTCACTTCTCTTTAGCTGTATCATTTAGAGTCACTCCTCTTTAGTCGTATTATTCAAGGTTATAGTCCCTGGCACACATATTCACTGGCTTTACAAGTCTTGCCTTCATGGCTTTGCACTTATCATCCATTTCCTCACCTTGTTACCCTGTGCTTATCGCCTATTCATCATTGCTTTTCCAGATTTCTCTTTTCACTGCTCGGGACACAGTCCTTCGAGTTCACGACACATACTTCGGTCATGTTGTTGGACCCCCTTTACTTGTCATTTTCATGTAGTTCACATAGGATAGTCTCCTTAGGGTGTAGTCTTCCCCATACTCTAGAGTGGATCGATCGTTACTCATCTTTGTCATTGACCTCCGAGTCACTCTTGGAGATGTCTTAGAGGGAGCCTGGGTCCTTAGTGTGGCTTCGAAATCATTTTGAGACATCACTTTCTCTTAAGATTAGAGCCTTTGTGTTCACCTATTCGTCTGAGTGAATCCGAGTCTCACTAACATCCTTTTGGGGGTCTCCTTGTTCTTCAATAGAGCTCTTTTCATCCCACTCATTACTCACACTTACTTTTCACTCCAGTTTTCATATTTCTTACACTCATGAGCTCTACTAAAGAAGGGCATATTTGTAGACCCCTTTTGAAGTGAGGAGGGGGCCTGGGAGAACTTTTTTTCTTCTCCTTTGCATGACATTTGTGGAAGAAGGGGGGGGGGACCTTCCCATGCACGAGACAAGTGGCATAGGCAACTGGCCAAGGGCATGGCTGCTCATGAAGGTGGTTGGAGGAAGCCATGCTGGTTGATGGGAGGAATAGGAGAGTGGGTATAGCTGCAGGCGAGAGAAAGTGAGAGAGAGAGAGTTCTTGCAAAGGTGGACGCACTCTAGAGGCGCGGACAAGGAGAGAGGGAGCTAAGACCATCTTCACTCGGAAAGTTCAGGTCTAGCCATCTTCTTGCCTCCCATTTTCATTACGTTGTTCTTTTTTTGTTTTGCTTAGATTACACTTGATTTCCCGGCATGAACGGTCGAAGGGGAAAGGCATGGAGAGACCACAGGATGGTTTTAACCTCTAAGACACCGTGAGGGTGCTTTAACGCATCCATTCCTTCCCCTTGCTTGGTTAGTTGATATCTAGTTTGGCTCTATCCTTTTTCAAACCCCATGCATGGCCACTCCCCGTAACCCCTCAAGCTCCTCTCCTTCTATAATGGGCAGAAGTTCATCTGGCGCCGCCTGTGTGCCTTCTCCATTGCCGTTGAAGCCAAAGGTTGCATCTCCATCCCTCTACGTCCTCCCTGGAATGACCCCCGCG
>JAJJMJ010020556.1:0-16558 GCA_022059055.1 Vitis cinerea | reverse complement strand
TCCCCATTGCACCCCCCATTCAGGCCCAGCTTGGCCTCGCCGGATCCGTTTGCGATGTTGGCAGCCCTGCATCAGGCTTGACGCAGCCCCGGACCTCGTGCCCGCTCGTGCCCCAATTGCCTGCACCGCCTCTTACTCACCCAACCGCGCTAGGATCTTGGCCATTGACGCTGCCCTCTCATATGACGAGAGGTCCGTCGCCCCGTCGTCCCCGCCGTCTCCATCGGCGGCCCTCGTGTCAGGGACTCCTCAAGCCTCATAGCCCTTCGTCACCTCCATCTCTCCTCTTGTCCCATCGGCGGTAGCGGCCTTCTTTAGGAGATGTTGCCTAGGTGGTGAAGTAGGTGTTAGGGAGAATGGTTGCCTTAGGCTTGCCCATGATGGCATTGGATTTGGGCTTGAGTTGGGGCACTAGGCCTAAGTTTGTGATAGAGATGGGTTTTGGGCTTGCCCATGATGGCATTGGATAAGGGATTGAGTTGGGGCACCAGGCCCAAGTTTGTGATGAAGATGGGTGCCTTGGGTTTGCCCAGGGTAAGGATATTAGGCTTGAGTAAGAGCCCAGGTCTAAGCATGTTGGTGGAGGGCCTCATGCTCCCTATGCTAGCCACCCTCATGGCCCAAGTCCATGTTGAGTTAGCCCATTTGGCTACTTCATTTCTAAACAAGTTTTAAATCTCTAATCTTAGTAAATTATTAACTTATTCATTCATTTTTATTTTTTTATCTTATTTTATTTTCACCAATTTAGTTAGCTCAACTTAAAGACAATCAAAAGACAAATCATTAAGGTTGAATACCTTTTCAAAACTTAAAATAATTCGTATCTTATCTTCCCTTCTTTACTTATGTCTAATTACCATATATGAAATTTTTTTATATAATTAACTTATGTTGGTCTCGATGAATTTACTACATTCTAAACTTTAAATCTCATTTTCAAAACCTAGGTCCTTAAGCAATCCTTCAAAAATCCCATGTCTTAATTTAATTTTTCAATCCTGAAAATTCTACAATTCGTTTAAATCTTATTTTCATCAATTAGAATTATTATCCCATATTTATTTAAAGTCTAATCCTTCAAAAATCCCATGTCTTGATTTAATTTTTCAATCCTAAAAATTCCATTATTCATCTAAATGTTATTTTCATTAGTTAGAATTATTATCCCATATGTATTTATTTATTTAAAGGTTCAATTCTTCAAAAACCTAACGTCCTAATTTAATTTTCAATTTCAAAAAAAAATTCCACTACTCATTTTCTATTCGTTTAAAATGTTATTTCCGTTAATTAGCATTATCATTCCATATTTATTTATTTATTCTAAACGTTAAAGTTTAATTCTTCAGAACCCAACTTCCAAATCTAAATTACAATCTCAAAAGCTCCACCGTTCATATACCGCTGTCTAATGATTATTCTCGTTATTAATGTTATCCTATCTATTTATTTATTCAGTTATTCATATACCAAATATCACATCTCTAAATAAATTTCTTAAATTTTCAATCTATAAGTTTAATCTTCAATCTCTAAAAATTCCATCTTTCGCAATTATTTACCTGATCTTTATTATTTCACCATCGTTATTATTCCATTCATTTACTTATTCACTCATCCACTTATCCACTCATTTAAAATCCTGAGCTCTCAAATCATTTTCAAAATTCCAATCTCGTTTAAATTTAATTTCTAAAATTCTCATTCTCACATTTAATTTCTAAAAGTCTGATCTTCAAATAAACTCTAAAACTCCAATTTTTGAATAATCTTCGAGACTCCAATCTTTCAAATAAATTTCAAAAATTTGATTTTCTCTCAAATAGTTTTAATTCCACTCTAGCTTTCATACAATCTTCTGCTCCTCTTGATTTTAATAAGCATGAATGAACTTTTCATAATTCCGGAATAATGGAATCTAAGACATTAACTCATGCAAAATAAACGAGCTACGGTGGGGGCCCTACATAAGTGATTTTATGATGGATTGATTGGTTGATTTGATTATCACACATGATTGATTCATTCTGCTTTATGACATGCACGAGATTATTCTTTTAATTGTGTACTAACCCTCTTTCTTGATAGCGCATTGATCGATTGATGCCAAGGTATGCCCCGTTCTCACTTCAGTCAATTTCTTTATTGAGTGTTTTGATTCCCTCGCATGCATGATCACACTGAGTATTCATTGATTTTCACATCAATTGCCACAACAGCTTCATTTTATTAGTAGAGATCCGACTTTAGGGACTTAGAGGGGTGCTACGGTCTTTACCGTACCTTCCTGATGAGTAACCTGACCCCTGAGCCTAATCTGGTTTTTCACAGACCATCCCTTTCCAAAATAAGGAGTCACACTTAGGGTTTTCTTTCTTATTTTGTTTACCTTTTTAAAAATAAAGCAAAAATAAGTGGCGACTCCAAGTCATTTTTTTTAATAAATAAAAACATTTTTAAACAAAAATCGAGCTCGCCATCGAGTGGAAAACGCATGAGCTAAAATACGGGGTCACACTTAGGGTTTTCTTTCTTATTTTGTTTACCTTTTTAAAAATAAAGCAAAAATAAGTGGCGACTCCAAGTCATTTTTTTTAATAAATAAAAATCATTTTTAAACAAAAATCGAGCTCGCCATCGAGTGGAAAACGCATGAGCTAAAATACGGGGTCCACACTACTGTTGTTGCTAACCCTTCCCAATTGCTGAACTTCACTAATGCAGTGCAACGTCTTGGGGTGGCATACCACTTTGAGCAAGAGATAGAAGAAGCATTACAACATATTTGTAATTGTTTTCATGACTGCGATGATATGGATGGTGATCTCTACAATATTGCTTTTGGATTTTGACTACTAAGGCAACAAGGGTACAGTATTTCATGTGGTAAGAGACTAAGAAAAAAAATGTTATGTTCAACCTCTTTATCATTTAAATCTTATGTTAAAGCGGTGATGTTTGTGTAGGTATATTCAACAAGTTTACGTATGAACGAGGTAGATTGAAGGAAGCTTTGATCAACGATGTAAGAGACATGCTAGGCTTGTATGAAGCTGCATATCTAAGGGTTCATGGAGAGGACATACTTGTAAAAGCACTTGCTTTCACCACCACTCACCTCAAGGCCATGGTAGAAAGTTTAGGATATCATCTTGCAGAACAAGTTGCTCATGCCCTGAACCAGCCCATTAGAAAAAGTTTAGAGAGGCTAGAGGCAAGATGGTATATATCTGTCTATCAAGATGAAGCTTTCCATGATAAAACTTTACTAGAGCTAGCAAAATTAGATTTCAATGTAGTGCAGTCACTGCACCAAGAAGAGCTAAGCAATCTTGCAAGGTTGGTTTTTAGATCACCCCACATGTACTTGGCCATTCTTGTCACTTTCTAGTATGCTGATCATATTAATGTCTTTTAGGTGGTGGAAAGAATTAGACTTTGCTACAAAGTTTCCTTTTGCACGAGGCAGATTGGTTGAATGCTACTTTTGGATACTTGGGGTGTATTTTGAGCCTCAATACTTACGAGGTAGACGAATTCTAACCAAAGTAATTGCCATAACATCCATTCTAGATGATATCCATGATGCATATGGCATACCTAAAGAACTCAAGCTCTTCATATATAGAAGCCATTGAGAGGTTTTCTCCTTGCACATTACCAACCTTGATTGTGTATAATAGATGTATTTATATATACCTAAATCAAGGGTCATTATTTTATTTTTAAGTGGGATATTAACAGCATAGATCTGCTTCCAGAATACATGAAACTCTGCTATGTGGCACTCTTAGATGTGTACAAAGAAATCGAGGAAGAGATGGAGAAAGAAGGAAACCAATATCGGGTTCACTATGCCAAAGAAGTAGTAGGACATCTTTTACTCTGGATCCCTACCTTTTTCATTGATGATATTTTATATGGTCTCGTATATACATAGATATAACTTGGATGAATGTTCTTTAGATGAAGAATCAAGTTCGAGCTTACTTTGCTGAGGCTAAATGGTTACATGAAGAACACGTACCAACATTTGAAGAGTACATGCGTGTTGCACTAGTAAGCTCTGGATATTGCATGCTTGCAACCATGTCCTTGGTGGGAATGGGAGAAATAGCAACAAATGAGGCCTTTGATTGTAAAGATGTTTAAGAAACAATGTATAATGACTGAAATCCTCCTTACCGTGTGCAGAAGATAACATCAAATATATATAGAATAAATAACAACAATGTGATCCTATAAAATAGGAAAGGTTTGAAATACAAATATTGAAAACATATCTACATATATTTACAACTATACATTCGGATTTTATGGAACCAAATTGAGATATAGCAAATCTTATAGAGAATCAAATGATTCTCCCTTATCACCCCCCTGCAAGGTGAGCGTGGGAGAAGGGATAACGCTAAGCTTGCTTCGGAAGAGAAAGAACTGAGGCTTGGTGATGACTTTGGTCAATGAATCAGCAAGTTGGAGATGTGAAGGGATAAAATCAACTTTCAAAGTGCCATTAGCAACAAGTTCACGAACAAAGTGGTAGTCGATCGCAATATGTTTTGAGCTAGGGCAAGTAACCGGATTAACTGCCATAAAAATTGCACTTTGATTTTCACAAAGAATTTTAGGTGTTGTTGAGAGTGTAACATGGAGGTCCCGAAGTAGTTGAGCAATCTAGGTAATATCAGGAGTGGCAATAGCTAAAGAGTGATATTCTACTTCGGCACTTGATCGAGAGACAATGCTTTGTTTCTTAGAGGACCAAGAAACCAAGTTGGTACAAAAAAAAAATATAGCGTAGCCAGTAATGGAACGATGTGTATCAGGACAGCCTACCCAGTCTGCATCAAAGTAAGTAAGAATATCATGAGTGGATTGTTGATGGAGTTGAAGTCCATGATGAGGAGTGCCTTTGACATAACGCAAAATGCGCTTGAGAGCACGAAAGTGGTCCTCGGTGGGAGCATGCATGAATTAGAAAATAGAATTCACACTGAAGGAGAGATCCGACCTGGTAATGGTCAAGTATTGAAGAGCACCTACAAGTGAATGAAACATAGTAGGATCGGAGAACAATTTTCCTTCAGTTGAGAGATGTTGACCGACAACACAAAGTGTAGAAATAGGCTTTGCATCAATCATTGAAGCACGTTGCAACAGATCAAGGGCATACTTCATTTGACTAAGAAACAAACCCTTCTCATTAGCTTGCACTTCAACGCAGAGGAAATAATGAAGATCACCCAAATCCTTCATGGAGAATTCCTTGGAAAGCTGAGTAATGAGGGTTTGAACCATAGAAAAATTACTTCCAGTTATGACCATGTCATCAACATAAAGAAGTAAATAAACAATTCCAACCAAGGAGTGATAGACAAATAAAGAAGAATCAGCATGATTGGAAAGAAATCCAAGTTTGAGCAAAAAGGAGCTAAAAAATGAAACCAAGCTCAAGGAGCTTGTTTCAACCCATAAAGAGCCCTCTTTAGGTGACAAACATGCTGAGGGAACTCTGGATCTGTGTAACCAGGCGGTTGTTCCATATACACCTCTTCATTGAGAAAACCATGTAGAAAGGTGTTTTTAACATCTAACTGATGTAAACGCCATCCAGAAGTAATAGCCAATGACAAAATAATTCTGACTGTAGCAGGGCGCACTACAAGACTAAATGTGTCACCAAAGTCAAGACCATGAATCTGAGAAAATCCTTGAGCCACAAGACATGCTTTGTGACGCTCAATGGACCCATCCGATCGAAGTTTGGTTTTGAAAATCTAACGACATCCTACTACATTGTAATTGTTAGAACGAGGTACAAGAACCCACATATCATTTGTCTTCAAAGCTTGAATCTCATCATCCATAGTCAAGAGCCATTCAGGGTGTTTTGTAGCAAACTTAAAACCCCGAGGTTCTTTGAGAGCAAAAAGTGCCTGAAAAGTTTAAGAAGAAGACAAAACATTCATAGCATGATATAACCGTGGTTTGAATACACCGGTTTTTCCTCTAGTAATCATCGGGTGGCTAGAAGTGGTCACACGAGGAACGAAAGACATCGATGGTAGGAAAGTTGAGTCTGAAGCTGCAAAATCCGAGAGGCATTCCACAGAAATAGGACCTTGCAGATCAGGGAGGGGATCTGAGGATAGGTGTAAAGAATTACTGCAAGGTAAACTTGGTGAACTCGAAAACGAATGAGAAGAACCAATATTACAAGAAGTAGACACATAGTCTGGACATTCAAAAAAATGGGTATAGTCAATGTTGGTGTGGACCCTCACCCGATCCACCGGACCGACGCGACTCACTTTTAAAAGAAAATAAGGAATGAAAAAGTTGAGTTCTCCAGTTTTGAAAAACCCGCCCCCGGTGAGAGACGGTGTTGTATGGAGTCGCCACTTACTTTTTATTTTTATTTTTAAAATGGGGAAAATTAAGTAAGAACCAAAACCCCTAATGACCCCAGTATGAAAAAAAAACGGTCTACGAAAACTAGATTCTGGGTCCGGGGATCAGGTTACCCATTGGGAAGGTACCTCATGCGAGGTAGCACCCCTCTAGGCCCGGAACTCAGTCTCTACTAATGAATTGGGGTATGTGGGAGCATATGGGTCAAAGATGAAACCCTAGGCTAAATAAATGTCATGAATCACACAATCCTAATTGGTATTTGGCATGCATATGGATTCAACCAACCCAAAACAATGGGTGCGTACCTATGGTCCCCAGCCATGCGCTGCATAAACGGTCAGTCAAACACAGATAAACATGTAACAAAAATTCAGGATTAGGCACCATGCATGCATATGATTCAACAATCAAAACCAACGATGCGTACCTGTGGTCCCTAGCCATGTGCTACAGCAGAGGGTGAGTCAGCCACGCAACATGTATTCAGAATCAAGCATCAAATTTTGTGCCAAAAAGGAAGAAGGCTGGTTGAGATCAAGTAATGGACTCCCCAAATGTCATACAAATCAAACTAGACTTACCTAGACCACCCCACCCATAACTTCAAAATTTCCCATACTAACTGAAATCAAACACTGACTTAAACCTTCAAGATGGCTCACAAGTGCCCTATAGCAAATGGGTTTGAGCCCCAATGGGTAAGGGCTCGAAAAATGCCAAAAACGAGGGCTACCTAAAGTCCTTCAGCAGAACAAGTTGAACTGGTTCTCAACTGGTACAACCTATTGAGAAGAATTCCCAAATTTTTCTATAAAACTCCTAAATGAGTGAGGATTCAAACGAAAGAAACGGTCCTCAATTCCGAGCCCGGATGAGTGAGAACCGGACCAAGAAAGGCAGGTGTTCCTCATGGCTGACAGAGGCAGCCAGTTATGGTGCTGAACCGGTTGAACCGGTTCCCAACTGGTTCATCCGGTTGATAAAAAATCCAAAATTTGGTCAGAAAGTTCCTAAGTGATTAAGGAAGCAAAAGAAAGAAACGGTTCTCAATTCCGAGCCCGGATGAGTGAGAACCAGACCAAGAAAGGCAGGTGCTCCTCATGGCTGACAGAGGCAGCCAGTTATGGGGCTGAACCGGTTGAACCGGTTCCCAACTGGTCCATCCGGTTGATAAAAAATCCCAGATTTGGTTAGAAAGTTTCTAAGGGCTTAAGGAAGCAAAATAAAGAAATGGTTCTCAATTCCGAGCCCGGATGAGTGAGAACCAGACCAAGAAAGGCAGGTGTTCCTCATGGCTGACAGAGGCAGCCAGTTATGGGGCTGAACCGGTTGAACCGGTTCCCAACTGGTCCATCCGATTGATAAAAAATCCCAAATTTGGTCAGAAAGTTCCTAAGGGCTTAAGAAAGCAAAATAAAGAAACGGTTCTCAATTCCAAGCTCGGATGAGTGAGAACCAGACCAAGAAAGGCAGGTGTTCCTCATGGCTGACAGAGGCAGCCAGTTATGGGGCTGAACCGGTTCCCAACTGGTCCATCCAGTTGATAAAAAATTCCAAATTTGGTCAGAAAGTTCCTAAGTGATTAAGGAAGCAAACAAAAGAAACGGTTCTCAATTCTGAGCCCGGATGAGTGAGAACCAGACCAAGAAAGGCAGGTGCTCCCCATGGTTGACAGAGGCAGGCAGTTATGGGGCTGAACCGGTTGAACCGGTTCCCAACTGGTCCATCCGGTTGATAAAAAATCCCAAATTTAGTTAGAAAGTTCCTAACCATTCATAACCAATCAACAAAAATCATGTGTGGCCTTTTTTATCCACACCCAAGCAATACAATATTCATATCAAAGAGAAGAAAAGATGATGAGGAAGGAGAAAAACATATGAAGACGAGGAAGATAAACTGTCAGAAAAGAAAATTCAGCATGCTTACCTCAGAATCTCCACCAAATATGATCCGTGTATGCCACTGATGACTCCCAAACTAAGATGCTGTCATTCTCCTCTTCAAAGAAACAACAGTGCTGAAGCTTTCCCCCACACCCTCAACTCAGAAGATGCTCCTGACCTTTTTGTTTCTCTCACCAGCAAAATTTCCTCTCTCTCTGAAAATGCCAAAAGGTCTTTTGCTCTCCTCTCTTCCCACCTTTTATACTCATACCCCTCTCAGCATTTGAGCCTCCTAGGTTCCTTCCCCTTCAGCACCAAAATCCCCTTCATCAGCATGGGAACCACACCCCTCATTACTTCTCTTAAACTTACAAGGCCAGCTCACTCCCTTCAGCTTTCAGTTTGCTTCACCACCAAGAATCCATATGGATTCATGGTGGGCTGCAAGGAACCCAAACCAAGGCCCAAAATGGACCCACAACATTGCCCAAAACCAATATGGAGCTTACAGGCCTGAGCCATGTAGGATTTGGGCCCCAAAATTACTAGAATTAGTGTTTTACCTCAGCTGACTCAATGAACCGGCTGAACCGGCCGAACCGGATGCCCACCGGTCGAACCGATGGAAAAAAATTTTGAAAATTTGACATAATGTTCCTAGAAGAGTAAGGAATCCATGAAAAAAAATGGTACATGATTCCAAGTTCGGAAGAGGGAGATATGATCAAAACAATTACCAAAAATCAGTGTTCTACACCGGCTGTACCGGCTGCCAACCAGCCGACCGGTTGCAAAAAATTTTGAAAATTTTACAGAATGTTCCTGGAAGAATAAGGAATCCATAAAAAGAAACGGTTCTTGATTCCGAGTTTGGATGAGGGAGATACGATCAAAACAAGCCCGAGTGCTCCGAACCTCAACATGCCCCTATAAACTCCAACTAAGCTAAAACATCGGGATGACCCCACTTCCTTCCTATAGGGTGATGTGAATGACTAGGAAAATGGCCACGATGACCCTCCAAAATGAACCTCATATGCACCACAATGGACCACAGACAAGCCCACATGAGGCTCGGACACCGACTAAGCCCAAAAGGGGCCCTAGTGGTGCCATATGAGAATGATGGGTGCAGGTGACACCCAAAGGATAAATGCCAGTGTCGAGGGACAAAATTGAGGGTCTACAGTTGGTTTGTAAATTTTGTACAAAATCACCATGATAAGGAAAAGTATTTTCATAAAACTGCACATGTCAAGAAACATTATGAAGTGTACTGTAACCTAAAAAGATATAAGAAGCAAATTTTGGAGGCAATTTATTTGGTGAGTAATCTTTCAAATAAGGGAAGCAAAGACACCCAAAAGTGCAAAGCATATAGTAATCTGGTTGCTTACCAAACAAGAGCTCATAAGGAGTTTTGCCATCAAGTAATGGTGACGAGAGTCGGTTAATGAGAAAGACAGCAGTTGAGAAGGCCTCAACCCACAAAGAGAGCGGCACACATGCATGGAACATAAGGGTAAGACCTGTTTCTGTGACATGGCGATGCTTGCATTCGGCAATGCCGTTTTGACTAAGAGTGTAGGGGCATGCCAAACGGAGAACAATGCCACAAGATTGCAAGTGAGATCGAAATTTATTATTTGTAAATTCGGTTCCACCATCACATTGAAAGGATTTTTTTTGGATGAAAATTGAGTCTCAATATAACGTTGTAAATGGATGAAGGTATAAAAAAAATCAGATTTTTGTTTTAAAGGGAATATCCAACTAAATCTAGTACAATCATCAATGAATACCGCATAGTATCTATATCCAGTAAAAGAGAGAACTGGTGACTGACCCCATAAATCACAGTGTAAGCGATCAAAAGGCATGACACAACATTCATCATTTAGAGAAAAAGGTAAACGATGGCTTTTGCCAAGTCTACAACCAACACAAATTTCAGAATCAATGTTCACCAATTTATTACTACAAGAAATATATCCTAATCTAGAAAGAGAAGCGACAATACGATAATTGGGATGACCAAGGCGAGCATGCCATAAACGAACATAGGCTCACGGTGAAGGAGAAGTGGTGGACATAAAGGCATGATGACAACGATCCAACACATAGAGACCATTTTCACATCTTCTGACTCCCAGTACAGTTCTTGTGACCTGATCATGTATGGTAAAACTAGATGAAGAGAAGGTAACAAGATAATTATTGTCTATAGTAAGTTGACTAATCGAAATAAGATTTTTCTTAATGCTAGGAACAACTAAGACATTTGATAAAAGAAGAGAACTAGATGAAATAAGAGATGAAATGTAACCAGTATGAGAAATTGCTAAAGACTGACCATTTCCAACCATGACACGTTCATTACCAGAGTAGAGAGTTGGTTGATCCACAACCTCAGTGTCACTTGTCATATGAGATGTTGCACCAGAATCAAGAAACCATTCAGAGTCATTCAGGTCTTGAATCGAGTAGGCTGAAAAAGCTTCAGCAATATTAGTCGATTGCTTCTTCTCGAGTTTCAAGAAGCTCCAACAATGTTTGGCTAGGTGTCCATCCTTGTCACACAACTGGCAGTGAACGGTGGATGATGACTTCGAATTTTCAGAAGAGCTAGACGAAGTGGGAGGTCGATTCTTCCCTTTCTTAGCCCCTACAAATTTGGAAACCGAGTTAGAAGACGAGTGGGAAACCGACCTTTCAAAAATCTCATAACTCAAAGCTTTCGGAACAATCTCGGCAAAGGAGGGTAGTGGAAGCTGTGACATCATGGTGGTGGAGAAGATCTTGTAGTCGGGCCCCAATGCTCGTAAATACCAGTGAACTTTATCTATGTCATCAATGGGACGATTGATCGCAACCAATTGATCACAAAGACCTTTGAAGGTACGGGAAAACTCAGCAATGGACTAAGAAACGCATTGCATCAGTTAAAGTTCATCCTTGAGTTACAGTTCACGAGTCTTCGACCGGTGCAAGAATGAGACTTCAAGAGCGCGCTAAGCCTCATGAGAATGACGTAAACCCAATACTTCACTCATAGACTCCTCGGTAAAAAAATAATAGAGTAAACTGAGAAGCATCTGATCAATATGTAGCCAAGAAGTGTATGCTGGATTTGACTTGGTGGTGCCATCAGTGGCAAGAATTGTGGCTGAGAGAGCCCTAATGCTACCATCCAAATAGCCAAACAAATCTTGACTAGCTAATAGTGGAACAAACTGATTTTTCCACAATAAGTAATTTGAGGAAGTCAGTTTAACGGTGAGCATATGCACCATTGTATTAAGCGGAAGAAAAGGAGATGAAGAAGCCAAATATGCCATGGTAAGAATCAAAGAAAAAAAAAAACCTTGCTCTGATACCATAAAGATGTTTAAGAAACAATGTATAATAACTGAAATCCTCCTTGCCATGTGCAGGAGATAACATCAAATATATATAGAATAAATAACAACAATGTGATCCTATAAAATAGGAAAGGTTTGAAATACAAATATTGAAAACATATCTACATATATTTACAGCTATACATTCGGATTTTATGGAACTGAATTGGGATATAGCAAATCTTATGGAGAATCAAATGATTCTCCCTTATCAGATTAGATGACTAGTGATCCTAAGATTATGTCATCTTCAAATTTCATTGCGAGGCTCATGGATGACATGAAATCACATAAGGTATGAAGAATATATGATTCAAATGGGGAGAATATAACACACTGGTTTTTTTCTCAACTTTTGTATTCTACATGCAGTTTGAGCAAAAGAGAGAGCATATGGCCTCAACTATTGAATGTTACATGAAGCAATACGGTGTCTTTGAGGAACAAGTATATAGTGAATTTCAAAATCAAATTGAGAATGCATGGTTGGATATTAACCAGGAATCCCTCAAACCTACTGCTGTTTCAATGCCTCTCCTGCTCGTATTCTCAATCTTACACAAACTGCGGATGTCATTTACAAAGAGCAAGATTCGTTCACACATGTTGGGAAAGTGATGAGGGATAACATTGCATCTGTCTTCATTAACGTTGTAATATAACCAAATGGAGTACTTGATTACCATCCCCTATGTATTGCCTTGCGGAAGCAGTAATATCTAATAAATCACTATAATAAGGTGAAGGAGTAACATGTAATAAATCATTGTAATATGGTAAGGGGACACATTATATGTAGCACCTAGTTTCTCTAGGTTCATAGTGTTTTACTTTGGAACATTTCCTGAATATTTAAATAAGAATATGTATTACTTAAATCACCTAACATATATATATATATATATATATATATAATAAACTTTATTATATTATACTCTTTAATACATATGTACTATTGTCATTCAACATAAGGAGTATTGAATATTCAACTCTATAAAGAATTATTATTATTGTTGTTGTTGCTGCTAGCGTTATTATTATTTAATTCATTATTATGAAAATTATTATTATTATTATTACTATTTAATTATTTCTTATTATTATTATTATTATTATTATTATTATTAGCGATTAATTTTAGTTTTTTCATTTTCATCTTTTCTTTCTTGTTGTTTATTATATAATTCATAAAATTATAAGTTATGATCTTTTATTAGATTGAAATTGGAAGTTCAAGTTCGTTTAAGTATGACACAATTTACTTAGGTTCACTAATTTTGTAAAAAATTTGATGCATTTATATAATAATTAAATAATTCAACTAATTTATCGTTTTACTAATTAAGGATTTTTTTTTTTTTTTTTTTTTACTTTTTTACATGTAAGAATATAGAAATTTCTAGTTCAATGTCGAAACTTTGGAATTGTATGAATATGAAAGTGAAATTGATAACATTTTTTTCTAAAGAATTGTACTTTGAGGTGAGATGGACCAAAAATTGATACAATATTCTCTTATCATCCACATTTAAGCCTAAGACCAAAATAAAGTGTAAAAATTAAGTTGAATGGTATTATTATTCATTAATCCCTAAAATGCCCTTAACCCTTGCATAAACATAGTGTGAATGTAAATTTTAATTTCTTTGTATTTTTTTTTTTCCCTTTCTATTCCCTATTACCTATTACCCATTTCTACCTTTTTGTTTTCTTTTTCTTTTTTTCTTTTCTTCCAATCTATATTTCTACTTTATGCCAAATGCTAATCTCTCATAATTATATTCCCATTTTCATTTGATCCATTATTATATCATTAACAACCGTATTAATTGCTATTAATTTTATATTTACCTTTACAATTCATCCAAATATTTTTTATTTGTATTTATCTTTTAGTTTAACTTTCATTTTTTATTTTAAATTTACATTACCCTTTTATTTATATTTTTCTCTTATTTTTAATTATTTTCTTATTTTCCACATTAACCATATTTTTAAAAATTTTAAAATCAGCTATCACTTCACTCTTAAATATATATATATCTATATATATATCCTTTTAGCTTTTTAAGTTTTAATGTTTTTACTTCAATTTTTTAAAAAAGATAAATTTGTTGAGAAAATAACTAATATATGAATTTCTAATATTATATTAATAATTTTTCTTATCTAGATAAACTAATGAAAAATATTTTGACTAACAACAAGAAAATTGTCTACACAATTTTTTATTTTTTAGTGAATCTTTAGAAATTAAATTTCAAATAAAATATGTTATATCAAATTTTATCTAAAATATGTTGAAAGTGGTATTTAATTTTTTTTTATTGACTTTCAAACTTATTTAATTTTTTACTTAAAAGATAATAGAACATGTTTAAAGAAAGTTTTTCATTTTTTTAATAAATGAGTACAAATATATTAAAAGAATTTAAGATAATCTTAGTAAAAATTTTGATAAATGTGATCACAATTTTAAATTAGATTTTTAAATATAGATTCATTTGGATAAAATTTCACAAAAAAAAAAAAAAAATGGTGGCAAAAAAAGAACATTACTAAAACTACAAAAACAAAATATGCAATTACAAAATTTTGATGATGAAATTTAAAAATATGAGTCAAAACAATTCTTAGGTGAGGGAATTTGATTGGGGAAATTATGAAATTCTTGAGTGAAAAGAAAAAAGAGGGAGAGTATTTCAGAATAACTTAAAATCCTTGACAAAAAATAGTTTTGTACACCCTTTTATAATTAGTAAATTTGTCTTGTACAATTAGTATAATCAATGCTTCAGATTCCATATATTTCCTTGTGAATATACGTTAATAGGTTAGTTAACCATGTTTGCATTGGTTTGGTTTAAAAGAACATGAAAAATTGTTGTACAATTTTGTTCCATAATTATCATCAATGGGGTATATATTCAAATGATCATATACGAGTTAAATAAAGTGTATGAGATGAGTATATGATTAACTGATGTTTATGAGGAATGGCATCCATCCTTGACTGGCAGAATCACTTAAATTATTCACAAATGACAGTCTTGTACACCTTTGTACAATTAGTAAATATCTTGTATAGTGAACCAAATTCCATATACCCCTTACTCAATGTGTGTCCATAGATAGGTTAACCATGTTTCCACTAGTTTAGTTCACAAAATGTGGAAGACATAAAAACAAAATTTTTCCTCAAACATCATTAGTGAGATAAGTATTCAAATTGTCATGTACAATTTAAATAAAGTGCACGACTTGGGTGTGTGATAGAGGAATGTGTGATATGAGAGTGTGTAATCCTTAAATGGTAAGACAAAAAAAAAAAAAGGAAAAAAAAAAGTTGTTCAAAATCAATTGAAATCATTCACAAATGGTAGCCTTGTATACCTGTATAATTTGTAATACCCTAAACCCAATTTAGGGGTAAAATCATAATTTAAAAATTAATTAATCTAATAAGGGTAGAAAAGTCTTTTATCTTTTAAAAGCCTCAAGTATAAATTAGATTTTCCTTATCTTTTTCTATTCAGAAAACCCTTTCACATAGATATCAGAAATATCAGAGAACATAAGATTGAAGATTTGAAGCTTTAGGGTTTAAATATCAACTTTTCAGGTAAGATTTTAATCATCGGATTACTATTTTATATTCATTAATTAGATTTGAATACTTTAGAAATCCCAATCTAAATTAGGGTTTATTTATTTAATTTTTTTTAGACCAAAAGATTGGAAATTTATGAATGCAAATTAATTTATTGATGCAAATAAGAAAATTTCAATTGAATAGAAAATAAATAAATGAAAAATTAGTGGAAGAAGAGAAATCTTTGATTGAGAAAATAAAAAAATAAATCGTTTATGGAGGCTTTAGTTTGGAATAATAATAATAATAATAATTGTAGGGTTTCTGGATTTTGGAATTTGAGGTGGTATGTTGGGGTGACAATTTAAAAAAAAAAAAAAAAATGGGAAGATGAAGAAAAGAAGAACGAATATGAGATTGTTGAGTGGAAAAAAAAAAATCAATCTAACCGTAAGAGCCAAAATCCAAGATTTCATTGATAATTTTTTAAGTACTCTTAGTCTGAGCGATGAGTGATGATTAGGCCAGGGATTTTTTTTTTTTGTTAGGATTTTGGTTCAAACTTTATTATGAATATTGTTCAGATGTTAAAATTTAATTCCTGTTTGAATTATTTGAGTTTGGAGTCATTTGGACAATAATAACACTTTGGTTGATGTATTCATTTTTTTAAAAGTTGAAAATTGGGGATTATAGAATTTATTTATTTTACTACTTTGAACATGAATTTGGTAATTGATAATTGATAATTTCCAATTACAAGATGAATGTTTGTATTGTTTCCACTTTGAACCTTCGGGCTTGAGATGTGAAATGATCATCATGCCCATGAAGTAGGTTTTGGGGCGTGAAATGAAAAACTTGACTCATTTACATGTTAAAAGAGTTAAATTATCAATTATTTATTTTAAATAAAATATTATTAAGAATTATTTTTATTTATTTTTAACCAAAAAAATTTATGAAACCTTATGTTTCTAACACATACTAAAATATTATATTTTTTATAAAAAAAATATATAATTTATGATTTTATTATAATATTATTATTCATGTTTTATAAAAAACTATTTATTTTTTAAATTTATTTGTAATTAAAAAATCTTTTCATTTTTAAAGACTTGAATTTAATTGAATTTAATTGAATTTATATTAAATAAAAAATAATTTACAATGTTTTTACAAAACCACAAAAAAATATTTTTAAAAACAAATATTTTTTATTTTTATTACCAAACACACTTATTTTACCACACCCT
>JAJJMJ010020555.1:18007-63569 GCA_022059055.1 Vitis cinerea | reverse complement strand
TGAGAATCCTTAAATCTTTCTATGCAGAAAACAGGCAAAGTTTCTGACACATGGCTTCACAGTGATCTCACATAGAAGCAAAGTAACAACCATCTTCAGATAACTTCCACTTGTTTATCCCCCCCACTTATCTTGAATATGAGACAAGAACGATTCTACCATTTCCGACTCACAACTATGAAAACTTCTATAAACCTTCATTTTTTATAATCCTGATCACCTTCCACATTTCGATGATTTGCCACCATGTTGTCTCAATTAATTGAAATGTATGACAGATCTGGAAAACGAAGAAAAGTTTTTCCCACACCAAAATCTGACATAGGAGATAAAACATCTCACCCTTTTCTAAGAGCATTTCATCACCCCACAACAGCAGCTACTCATTTCCTCACCAAATTTACATTTATGTGTGGAACACTCTCTAGTGTTCATGTTCATGCAATCATGCTACATATTTAAGTCAAATAAGGATTTCAGCAGAAGCCAAATCACATCATGATGTATGCAAAAATCCAACCAGTAGAAGATCAATTTTAGGTCAGCGTCAAACCAAGTCAAGTAAAAACTCCAGGTCATTGTTGAGTAAGCAAGTAGCGGCAATTACATAGTGAAAATGGTAAATGCAATCTATTTTCCCTCATGCCACACAACTAAGAAACATAATTTCCACCCCTAAGCCCAAGACACATTTTATAACTTCACACAACTCAAAATAGAATAATAAATCAACAGAAGGCAATAATAAACAAATAAATAAATAGATAAATAAAACAACTTTCCAATAAATAGTGACAAAAGAACAACCAGAAACCAGACACTTACTCCAGTCCATCCAGGGTTATGTGCATTTCCATGTGCCAAGTTAATAATGTTGTAGGGTATCCCAGAAGGTGTATTCCAGGCAGGCAGCAACCTATCTGCAATATCTCTAGCTTTTTCAAGGAAAAGTTTGTCCTCTGAGAGATCATATGCACTGAGTAGTCCACTGACAACTCTGGATTTCAATTAAAAAAGAAAAAACCAAAAATGATAAGTCAAAAATGCAAGATTTCAATCCTGAGTTCATCTTAGAGATTGCAAGGTCATCATAGCCCATAACTGGTCTTCCGAACAAGAGAAAGGACAAATTAAACAATCTACATATTAAACCTTATAATGCAACCTTATGGTCGTCTCAAAAACGCTAGCCTCATAATTCTTGTTGAAATCCAATGAGTTTGCAACCCACCTGCCATGAAATAGCACATTAGTATTAAGCAGGAAATTGAATTACCAAAACTACAAAACATGAATACCATAGGCATGTATTTAACGTGTGCTAAGGAAAAAAATTGTAATTTAAGATCTTCAGAGAGAGAGAGAGGAGTAAACAACTAATAAAATCATCCTTTTGGAGGAAAGCAAATAGAATTAATTAGAGAGAAGGGTAGTAATTAATAAAAATCAAGAAAAGAAATAATCTAAAATAAAGACAACAGGATTCCAACAAATGAAAAGAGAGAGAAGAGAGAGGAGCCCTTCCAAACAGTGACCTTAGTAAACTATGGAAGCCCCTTAATGCTTTTTCTGGTACTATGAGAGAAAAAGTAAAACAATGTAACTGCTGCATTAAAAAGAGATAAAATCCAAGTAATTGAGACAGACAACAATAGAAAGCTAAAACTCACTCTCTACCTCTTTGGAATTGCTCATCTAGTCCAAAACTATTGACACCATTCTTGGATTGTGGCTGTTAAGGAAAAAAAATTGCATGTTAGTTGTAGAACTTGAATAAAATGAAGCATCATCATAAACACTATGGAAATACAAATGCCACAAATCTAGGAATGTCCATAAAAGCATAGACATCTAGTTGCAAAATTGAAATTTAATTACTCTTAATGTAATTTGATTATTTGAGAGTTCACCGGAAAGAAATGAATTTGGGATCTTGTAACAGGTGGGTTTTTAAAGTAGTTATAAAATTTAAATTTCCTTTTGCTTCTTTTGATTCCTCAACATTCCAATAGAGAGAGCATGAAGACATCCTACAGAGTAAGCACAGGAACAGGGTCTTAATACTGATAATACTCTTAACATATTACATATCTTTTGAAGCTCCAGATGCATATCTATATATATAAGGTGAACCTTACATGTATAGTTTCCTCCCCATCATTGTCCTTCAGTGATTTAAGATTGAAGTCTTTTAAAAGCTTTTGATGAAGCATTTGTCAGAGTTGTCTATAAAAAATATAGTATTACTTCTATTCTAATATGCCAACCATCTTTGATTGATAGAGAGATTGAAAATTTTTGTACTAAAACTACAAAATATAGGAAACAATGTAGCAAAGAGTTTTCTCATATTCAAAATTATGATTATACCATCTTTTGCATTGCTAGTGGGGCATTGGACATAAGTACAAGAGCTATATATGTAGACATAAAATATATGTGATGAAATAATTTAGAAAGATTCACCATTTGATCCTATTCAAACAACCAAAACAGAAAGAAAAGTAGAAGACGAAGAAGAAGAAAGCAAAACAAAACAAATCAAAAAACTAAAAATAAAAAAACAGATCAATGAAACCTGAAGTTCAGTTTGTCCCCATGCATACTTCTCATATGAACTCCATGCATGAAGCATAGCATCTTTTACTTTCTCCCTTCGCTGAATGTCAATGGGGTCATCTGGAACAGTACTTTTCTTGGAGGATTTACTATTTCTGCCACTGAGGCCACCGACATTTCCTCCAATACTCTTCAATTCATCCAGCTGCCAATATAACCACGCATTCAGTCTACACATACACGTAATGTAATACCAATGGTTTCAAAATGAGACTAAAGTAATGACAAGTCAGTTGACAGAGAACCTAAATCAATGGGAACAAGCTACATGGAGGCAAAAAACTCTCAACTGTTTTCTAGGAAACTGGAGAAAATATAATTTGGGGAACTTGGAGAAAATAAAATTTGTCTGAGTATTTTGAATTGGCCAAAAATTTGATTGAATTCACACTGGGAAACATATAGCCTAGAAATTTTCTAATTTGTAAACAATAGGTATAGTATTCCGGAAATTAAAAAAACCAAAAAAGAAAATAACCATGGCATGAACTGCTAAGCATATTCTAATGGTTGAAGCTGGATGACAACCAAAGAACAAGCATTTTAAATTTCTTACCAAATCTTGCAAATGGACCAATTCTGCATTTAGCCTGGCAACCTCAATCTGCAAAATCCACACAAATTTCTTTACATAAAGGCAACTGGAGAAGCAATTGTTCTCCCTCAAATTGAAACAACAAGCTTCAGTTTTTAGCATAAATTTTTACCTAGGTGAAGATACTCATTACTTAAAAATTCATATGGAAACAGCTAATTACGGAACGCTAATTTGCTATTTTAGGAGGAAAAAGGCCTGGTATACTGGGGTTGCACCCCTTGTTTTTGCTAGGATCCCTAATACAACCTTTTATGATACGAGAACTTCATTACAAACTGATTTTCCACCTTATTTTAGATGAAAAAGTAAGGACACTTTGAGGATAGTGCGTTTTTATTAATGTGTTTAAAGGGGGTTTTTGCTTCCATTTCCTTCTTTTCCTATTTTTTTCCCATTTCCATGCATTTCACCAAATCCTTGGTAAACTCCGAAACTTAAACTTTATGGGAATTAGAAATGAGATTTTCAGGAAATTTACAAAGTCCATTTGTTAGAAATTTTGTCTTCTCCTTTTTCCAAAGTTGACTAATTCAAAGGTCCTTTCCATGTGTCTACATAAAATTTTTCCAAGTGGGGAGGGATTTCATGGATTTTAATTTTCCAAGAAAATTGACCAACTATGGAAAATTCCTCAAATTTGATGGAAAGTCTTTTGCATGGCCCAATAAGCACTTTCCTCTCAATTTGTAGGACTTTTCTGCCTTCTCTCATCTCTCATGTTTATATATATATATATATATATATTGTGAAACCAAGGTTTGATTAATCTTGATTTTGATGATAACAAAACAAGGTTTAGAACTAATGATCATATTTCAAGTGTGATTAGGCAAGACGATTTCCAAAGTGGCAATCACAAAGACAAATCAAGCCAAAGGAGAAATCATGAAGAAGACCACCACCTCAAAGAGAAGAGTTTTTCAAGACCAAAGCTTCTTAAGATCTCTTTATAAGGTTGTTGGTACACTAGGACTTTCATGTATTTCATTATTTATTTATGCACCAAAATCATTCAAGAGTAATATTGTTTTAAATATCTTAAGAATTGGATGATTTCATGTTTTCAACTAAAACCTTGTGTTAAATGATTTTCAAACTTGTGTTAAAAGGTTTTAAGTTGAAAAAGGTTAAGTGTTGAGTCAAAAAAAATGGCTCAACCGGTTCAACAGGTCGACCGGTTGTGCTCATCTGGTCGAGGACCGGTTGAGGGAGGCCAAAAAGTTTCTCTCTCTCCCAGTGGCCTTCTCTTCCCGATCAAGGTTGAACCTCAACCGGTTGAGGTCCGGTCGAGGTCCGGTTAAGGTCCAGTCGAGGTCCGGTTGAGGTCTGGTTGAGGCCCAACGGTCACTTTTCCTAACGGCTAGTCAACTGGTCGACCCCTAGCTCGACCGGTCGAACCCCCAACGGCTAGTTTGGCTTTTTTCTTCTATAAAAAGGCTTCAATCTTCATTGTTTCAAAAGCTTAACCTTCCCAAATCATTCTTGATTATATTTGAGCCTTGGAAGAGTGTTTTTGAGTGCACCATTGTTTCATAACTTGCATATCTTTAGTGCACCATTCAATCCTAGTTTTTCTTGTATCTTTGAGCCTAAAGTTCTATTACTAGGATTTTTGTGAGATCATTATTTGTATATCTTTGTGAGGAATTTTCTCAAGTGAGGGGTATTACTTGAGAGGTTGTTCAAGAGAGGGATATCTCTTGAAGAAGTGTAAAGAGTGCTTAGAGCCAAAAGTCCAAGAGGGTGAATTGGAACCATAATCCAATTGTAAAGAGATTGGAAGCTTGGTTGAAACTTCAAGATAGTGGAACCCTCACTCGGTTAAGAGGTTGAAGAGAGTGGACGTAGGCAAGGAAGTGCCGAACCACTATAAACTCTAGTGCAAAGTGTTTGCACTCTCTCTTCCCTAACTCTTTTAAATTATATGCAATTGTGTTTATTTTGTTTATTATATATTTGCATATAATTGTCACTTATTTTTGCATAGTTTAAATTTGTGAAAAAGAAACCATCACCCTATTTACCCCCCCCCCCCCTGAAGGGTATTATAAACAGTTTTGATTACCCACAAATTTCTAACATATATATATATATATATATATATATATATATGAATATAAGGTAACAAACCCATTAGACAAATCCTCTAAACAATCACAAAACCCCAAAGAAAAATCCAATAGAAAAGGAAAAAAAGAAACCTAACTAAGTGTTGAAGACAAATTAAGGAAAAAAAAATCATAAGTATATTTTTAAATTAAAAGAAATATTATTATTATTATCATTTTTATATGAAAATCAAGATGGAAATGTTAATATAACTTTTGGAAATTACAAAACTATAAATATAGAGGTAGAGACAGTTAGTGATAGAATCTGTAAACGTTATCGCAATATAGGAAGACATGTTGTTGAACATCGAAACAGTAGAAAAAGTATATAGAAATTTTGAGCTAGTTAATATAATGTTAAAAGAATTTAGTAACCCAATGTTACTAGAAAAAACAGGTAGATTAAGAAAACTTTGTTGAGATTATGTGTAAAACCTATACAAATGAACAAATAATTGAATAACTTTACAAAACCAATTTGATAAATAAAACTTGTAAATATAGAAACAATAAACCAATTTACTACTCAACCAAAAATTAAAGGAAAGCTAGAGATAATTCCAAATGAGTCTTGTAAACGTAAAAACTGAAATAGTAAGGTATTCTAAGCGGTATAGTAAGCCAAAAAAATAAATTAATTAAATTAAATTAAAAATATTAATACATTTGGCTTATGAAACTTTGTAGAGAGAAAAAAAATGGTTAAATAATAATTTTAAAAAACTAAAATTCTTTGCAGCTTGAGAAAGTTTTGTTAATCATTTATTTTCAAAGTAAAAATGAAAAACCAAAAAAAATTTAAAATCATAGTAAAATGATTAGAAATAATAGAATATAAATGAAAGAAAAGATTAAAATATTACCAATTAGATTATAGTTTATATATATTATAAAATATAAAATTGGTTTTTATTTTTTATATTTTAGTTTGAATTGAGATGACGTTTGAAAATTGTTTATTATTATTATTTTGTTGCTAACTATTACTTTTTCTTTTTCTTTTTAGATATTTTTTGCCTTGAGTGAAGAGAAAGGGGCTAGGTTACTTATACCTAGACTCAAGCTTATGACCTGGGCTTGGGTTTCAGAATTGGGCCTTCATCCAGAAGATTTTGGGCCCACAGATCATTCGGGCGTAGGATAAATTATAAGTAATGTATGATTATTGATTTTTTTTTTTTAGCAAGTTCAAAATCATTGAGTTGGTTAGAAATTTGTTAGCCATGTGTTGGATTCACAGAAAATGCTAAGAAAAATAAAAGTTAAGAAGTGAATTTAAAATTTTTAATTGAATGGACCTTGGAGTGTATATATATATATATATATATATTGTTTATCAATGAATGAATTATTATTTAATTGAAAAAAAATATGTAATAATTTACTTGAGGAAGTTTACTAATAATTTGTTTTCAATTTAAAAATGAAAAACGGAAAAAAGTTTAAAATCATGTTAAAATGAATAGAAATAATAGAATTTCTAAAAGAAAAGATTAGAATATTACCCATTAGATTATAGTTTATATATATTCTAAAATATAAAATTGGTTTTTTTTTTATATATATTTTAGTTTGAATCGAGATGACATTTGAAAATTGTCTATTATTTTTTTTATTTTTGTTGCTAACTATTACTTTTTCTTTTTCTTTTAATATATTTTGAGCCTTGAGTGAAGAGAAAGCGGCTATAGACTCAAGCTTATGACCTAGTGTTTCAGAATTGAGCCTTCATCCAGACGATTTTGGGGCCACAAGTCATTCGGGCATAAGATAAATTATAATTAATTGGGAAGTTCAAAATCATTGAGTTGGTTAGAAATTTGTCAGCCCTATTTGGGTTCATAGAAAATGCTAAGAAAAATAAAAGTTAAGAAGTGAATTTAAAATTTTTAATTGAATGGACCTTGGTGTGCATGTATATATATTGTTGATCAATGAATGAATTATTATTTAATTAAGAAATATATGTAATAATTTACTTGCTTCACTTATTCACATGTCCATTTAAATTTAATTAAACGGTAAATATCTCTATCAATGAAAATGAATTATGAAACTTAGATAGTACAATAGTTTTAACATTTTTATTGAAAGGGTAAATATCTCTATCAATGAAAATCTTGTTATCTTACGCTTTCAATATTGTTATGTGATTTTGACATTATAAAGACGTGTTTAGTATGTGAGAATAGGAATGAAAATAACACGATATATCATGATATTATACAGAAAAGAAGAATCAAAATTTTAGTAAAGGTGAGATTTTGTTATTATATTATAAATTTTTTATTCACATTCTTTTTCTATAAAAGCAACCTAAAAACAACAATAGATAAGAATCGGAATTTATTTCTATTTTTCTTTTCTAATCATCATAAATATGATGACTTGAATACATTTGGTTGTTAGAATATAATAGATCAGCTATATTTTATAATATCATCTCCTATTAGATACAACATATATATATATATATATATAAAATAGTTTAGGAAAATATTCCTATATACTTACAATTAATCAAATAAATTATTTCAATATAATATGCAATTATTATTATATTTCAATTTTCATTCTTTTTATTAAAAATAGTAATATATTTTGGCTTATGCAACTTTGCGCAAAGAAAAAAAAATAATTTTTAAAAAAAACTAAAATTCTTTGGGGCTTGAGAAATTTTTATTAATCATGATTCTTGATATAAAAAGGAAAAACCAAAAAAAAAATCTCGGTAAAAATGAATTTCTCAAAGAAAATATTAGATCTTACCAATTAAATTATATTTTATATATTCTGAAATATAAAATAAGTTTTTATTTTTTTATATTTTAGTTTGAAACTTTGAGCCAAGAAGACATTTGAAAATTTTTTATTATTTTATATTTTTATTGTTAACTTAGCTATTATATTTTTACTTTTAGCCATGAGGGAAGAGAAAGGGGCTAGGTTCCTTGGCCCAGAAAACCCTTGTATTCAAGCTTCTGACCTGGGCTTGGGTTTCAAAATTGGGCCTTCATTCATGATTCAGCCCAGAAGATTTGGGTTCACTGATGATGCAGGCGTAAGATAGATCATATTAATGAATAATTATTGATTTTCTTTTTCTTTAAGCAAGTTCAAAATCATTGAATTGGATAGAAATTTGTTACCCCCATTTGGATTAATAGAAAATGTCAGGAAAAATAAAAGTGAGGAAATGAATTAAAATTATTAAATTGGACCTTTCATGAAAAATGTGAAGAAAAATAATAAAATATAATAAAAAATACCATAAAAAATCAATAAAAACACACAAAACTTTTCAATAAAGTAATTTTTTCGATATTGAATAAATATTTGGAACTAAAATTAGAAAAAAAATATTTTTTTTGTTAAGGTTAGGTTAGTAAATCCAGCCCAAAGGCAGATTGGTTGACAAAACCTCAACCTTTCAAAAACTGGGCTCATGTCTGATCCATTAAATTAATGGGCCTCCAAGATAGGCCTTGACCAGCCTGTTTGTGCTGGACTAAGCCCACCTTAAGTGTGGGCAAGGAGATAGGAAGAGGCGGTACTGGTTTATATTGGGTTTTCTTTGAAACTTTTTTAAAAGCTTATTTTGGTAAACTGGTAACGGGTCTTGATTTTTTTCCATTTAAGTTAGACAAAATTTTTGGAAAAACTCAATAAATAGATGGAAATTTTAATAAAATTTATCATTTATATTTATGTTCAATTATTTTTCATTAATATCATGAAAATTAAACATTAATAAAAAATTTATTTTCAAAAATATGATTTGAAAAATATTTGAGTGTTCATTACAAATATTTAACACTTTTCCATAAGCGTAGAGCAAAATATTTGTCTTTGAATGAAATAGAGGTTGATATTCTTCTCAATCTTAAAGTATTGGTTCCTTACAAATATGATTATTTCACTTCTAAAGCTTGCAATCATACAATTAAGTATACATAGAATTACAAACAAAACTATCACTGCCATCTATGATTTCGACCAATTGTTCCCCTTCTTCTTCTCAGCCACAATGATTTGTCAATAATTTTATCCACCAAATTGAAATAGGCCTCACACCAAGATTTCTTGATTGCTAAAACAAAAAATGGACCTAAAATGCCCATTGCAAATCCTAACCCAACGCTTAAGTAAAACCATTGGTCAATGAATCCATTATCATTTTCATCCTCAATGTTGCTTTGCCCTTGCCTTTGATCTAAATCATCACCTTGGCATTTAGCTACAAGCGGAGGTCCACAAAGACGAGGGTTTCCAGCAAAAGCAGGCTCATCAAAAGTTGTCATTTGTCCTATAAAGGGGATCTCGCCGGAGAAGTTGTTGTTTGATAAATTCAAATAGCCCAAAAATGTTAATGAAGACATGCCCGAAGGAATGATCCCGAAGAGATTGTTACTTGATAGATCAAGAGATGTCAATTCATGTAACCTCCATATGTTTTGCGGAATTGAGCCAATAATGTGGTTCCTTGACAAGTTGAGAATCATCAAAGTGGACAATTCTGTTATTTCTTTTGGAAACTCCCCACTAAAGTTATTGCAGGATAGATCTATGCTAACTACGAGAGAAAGAAACTCGATGTACTCTAGATCTTGGCCTTTTGTTTTCACAGTCAAACTATCTTCTAAGGATTTAAGCGAACTGTATAGATAGGGGCTTAAATATTTCTTTTCAGCCATTGCTTTAAGATCACCCAAAGTGGATGGAATGCTACCACTCAAATTGTTTTCAGCAAGGTCTAAGATATGTAGTGAACTTAAATTTGATAAATAAAAAAGAAGCCCTCCAGAAAATGCATTCGACCTCAACTCAAGAATTCTAAGGGATGTGAAAGCAACTCCAATCCATGCAGGAATATTACCCCATAATTTGTTGTAACTGAGATCAAGGATTTCCAACATTGACAGGTTTTGGAAAGATGAAGGAAGTTCCCCTGAAAGCTTGTTCTTGCTTAGGTGAAGTGATCGAAGCCATATTAACTTGCCAAAAGATTTTGGAATAGTCCCGGATAAATTGTTCTCTTCAAGGCTCAAAAATTCTAGGTAAGAACAATTACTTATGGATGAAGGAATGCTTTCTGTCAAACTATTCCTTGAAAGATCAAGGATTTGAAGACTACTCATATATCCTATAGACTCTGGGATGATTCCTGTTATTTGATTGCCTGAAAGAAGAAGGAAGGCCAAGATTGGCATGGATTCACCTATTTTGGTTGGGATAGAACCAGAAAATTTATTCTTGGAGAGATCAAGTGAGAGGCACCCAGGGTTTGGTAGAGGAATTGGACCCTTAAAGAGGTTGGAACTGAAATCAATCATTCTCATAGAAAGCATGTTCAACTGATTTGGTAAGTGACCTTGTAACTGATTGAAAGAAAGAGATAAAAATCTTAGTTGAGAAGAAATATTCCAAAACCAATTGGGTATAGAACCTGAGATGCTAGCATTTGACAGAGCGAGAATGTTGACCTCCTTTTGAAACTTGAGCCAAGCTGGAAATGAAGGTCCTAAATTGCATGAAGTCATATTTAGATCATAGATTTGGAAAGGGGGGACCCAGGTGGAACTAACATTCAAAACGAGACCTGAATTTGCATCCATCCTTAAAATCTCCAACTTACTTAACTTTGAAAAATGTTCTTCAGAAAGAATTCCAGTCAAGCGATTCCCAGAAACTTCCAAGGCAAACAATTCAGAAAGTTGTCCAAAACTAACTGGGAGACTCCCATTCAGTTCATTCAATTGAAGGCACATGACATTCAGATTTTTGAATGTCCCAAAAGAAGCAGGGATAGGGCCTTGAAGCTTGTTCTTGGATAGATCAAGATGTGTAAGTTTTTCCAACTGACTCAAGCATTCGGGAATTGTACCTGCAATCATCATCAAGAGTATTAAAATAATTTCATTTATTTATTTGATGAAAAATAAGAAATTTCAAGAGAAAGGATTTTTCAGAAAAGGTATAATAAATCAAATGAGTGGAGAAAAGATAATTTAAAATATTTTTTTAAAACAAGCGTTTACATGGAATCAATATATACACGATTACCAAAAGAAAATTTTAATGAATTTGGTAGCTGACCTTGTAACTGATTGTGAGAAAGACTTAAGCCCTGTAGATTGAAAGAAATATTCCAAAACCACTTGGGTATGGAACCTGAGATGCTAGCATTTGACAAATCCAGTTGGGAGAGCTCCTTTTGAGACCTAAGCCAAGTCGGGAATGAAGGGCCTAAATTGCATGAATCCATACTCAGATCAGTGATTTGGAATGGGGGGACCCAGGTGGAACTAACATTCCAAACGAGACCTGAATTTCCATCCATCCACAGAGTCTTCAACTTACTTAACTTTGAAAAATGTTCTTTAGAAAGAATTCCAGTCAAGAGAGTCCTAGAAACATCCAATACAACCAATTCAGAAAGTTGTCCAAAACTAACTGGGAGACTCCCATTCAGTTCATTCCATCCAAGCTGCATCTCATTCAAATTTTTGAATGTCCCAAAAGAAGCAGGGATAGGGCCTTGAAGATTGTTGTCGGATAGATCCAGATATGTAAGTTTTTCCAGCTGACTCAACCGTTCTGGCAATCTGCCCACTAATTGATTCCCGGACAAGTCCAAATACCCCAGTTCTGGTAAAGGACCTTCAGAACTGCAGTTTTTGATATCTTCGAGAAACTCAGAGAAACTTCCTGTCAAGGTATTGGAATGCAAATCCAAATGTTTTAAGTTGCAAAAATTTCCGATGGAGGTTGGAATTGTACCTGCAATCATCATCAAGAGTATTAAAATAATTTGTTTTTAATAAATTGTTTTATGAAAAATAAGAAAGTTCACGAGAAAAGTAAGAAACTTTGCCTTCTTAATGCATTATCAAATGAACGGAGAAAAGATAATTTAAAATATTTTTAGAAACAAGTGTCTGCATGGAATAAATTGAGAATATTGGTTTTAGAAATTAAAGTTTCCAAACAAAATTTTGTTTCAAAATATAATATAATATTTGTAAAAATTATTATAAAAAACTCAAAAAATTTGATTTTGAAAAAATATTTTAAAAATGTTTACAAGAAACCAAATACATTACAATATTTGTAAAACTATTATAAAAAATCTCAAAAAATTATTTTAGAAAACTATTTTAAAAATTGTTTACAACCAAAACCTAGATTTTGTAGTGTAATCTTTCAAATACATCAAAAGCCCTAAAAAGTTCCCTTTATTGGTCAATTGTACAATGAATTTATGACAAATCATGCATAATCAAGAGTTAAAATAATTTAATTTAAAATAATTTTCAAAAAAAAAAAAGAGAGTTTATGAGAAAATAATTTAATGAGTGGTGAGAAGATAATTGAACTTGCTTTGATGGTCTAATGATAAAAGTAAGAGATTATTGGAAAGTCAGAATAATTTAATGGGAAATATTTTTTAAAAACAAGTGTTAAATTGTAGAACCACTACATTATTTTGATGTATCAAAATCAATAAGCAATAATAATTTTTCTGAGCCAAAAACGTACCAAGAAATATATTGTTTGCCAAATTCAGAAATTCTATCTTCTTCCAGCTTACGCTTAACAGTTGAGAGCAACTACCTGTGAGATATGCATTCCAAGATAGATCCAAGTGCTGCAAGTTAGGTAGTTTCCCAAGGCCATGTGAAATATGCCCATATAACTGATTAGAGCTTACATCAATGTATACAAGGCTGCTAATGTTTAGAAGCCACATTGGGAACTTTGACCGGAAAGAGTTGCCACTGATGCTTATGACAGACAATGAAGTAAAATTGATAGGGTTTAGAGATGAAATTGAACCAGAGAGCCCACAATGTTGTAGGTGCAACTCTGTTAAAAATGAAAGCTTGTTGAATACCTCCATCCAGTGAGATCCGACCATTGACAGGTTGGCATATTTCAACTTGAGATGCCTTAAGGAAACAAGATTAGTCATCCATTCAAGGTCCTTAACAAATAACTGAGATTCAATGGAAGAAAGATCAAGAAATTGCAAATTAGAAAGGTTTCCCAAGGTTGGAGGAATTGCACCTCTGAATCCACAATTTGATAAGTTTAGATATTGTAAATTTTTCAAAGATCCGAAGAATTTAGGAATTGGGATATGCTCAAATGAGTTGCCACTCAAATCTAAAGATCTCAAAGATTTGAGTTCTATCAAAGAAGGTCGGATCTCCCCGCTTAAGTTCATTGAACTCCAATTTTCATATGCTTCTTCAAGATAATATGGGTTATGAAGATCGATTGAAATAACAACTCCTGTGTTATTTTCACAACCAATTCCCTCCCATTGACAACAATTGCCTCCTATCCATGATGAAAGCCGGTTGTTAGAAGAATCTTTGAGACCATTTTTGAAGTCAAGAAGAGCATCTCGATCAGCTCTTAAGCAATTTCCCTTAAGGGTTTCACCCTTACAAGCTAGATCTCTTATTATTAAACATAGAATGACCAAAAGGAAACTAAGAATTGAATTTTTCTCCATCTGAGAACACCTATAGAAGTAAGTAATTAATATTAAGTTCCAACAGAAGAATCAAAATAGTGATGAAATTTGATAAGTAACTAGAACATCAAGATATTGGATACTAAATAACACATTTATTTTAATCAATCATAAGTTTAATAAGATAAAAAAATTTCAAGTGGATTGAATACTTGAATAGTTATCCATATCAAATATGGTCTGGTGATTGTTGCTAATCAAACACAAGATAAGCTTAGAAGCATTAGATAGAGGAAAACACTAGAGACAACTTGTTATTATTGGTAAAGTAAAACAAGACTAGTGATCCATTCGAGATCATTAACATATAAATCATAGGATTCAAAATTAACAAATAAATCACAAGATTGATGGTTAGAAGGATCGAGAAATTTCAAATTAGAGAGGTTTCTAAGACCAGGAGGAATTGCTCCATTGAACCCACAATTTGATAGGTTTAGATATTCTAAATTCTTCAAAGATACAAAGAATTCCAGAATTGGAATACATTAAAATGAGTTGTCACTCAAATCTAAATATCTCAAGGATTTGAATTCTATCAATGAAGGTCTAATCTCTCCACACAAGGTCATAGAGGTCCCATTCTCATATGCTTCCATGGGAGAATATGGGTTATGAAAATCAACTGAAATAATAGCTCTTGTTTTATTTTCATAATCAATTCCTTCCCATTGACAACAATCAAGCCCTCCCTATGATGAAAGCCAACTGTTAGAACTTTTGAGACCATTTTTGAAAAGCATCTCTATAAGTTTTAAGCAATTTCCCAAATTGGTTTCACCTTTACAAGCAAGTTTTCTTATTATTAAACATAGAATGATCAAAAGGAAACTGAGAATTAAAATTTTCTCCATCTGGGAACACCTATAGAAACAAGTGAACTTAAGTTCCAACACAACAATAAAAATAGTGAAAAAATTCAATTAGCAATGGAATCAATACATCAGACAATTAATAACATATTTAACTTAACCAATCATTTGTTTAGAAAGATTAAAAATTTCCAAGTAATCAACATACTTGAATACATGTCAAAGAAAATATAATTGGAATCATCTCAATAAATATCAAATATGCTTTGATGATTGCTATTAATCAAAACATTCTAATTATAGAAATCACCTACAAGAAAAACTTGAAGCATTAGATAAAGAGAAACACTTTGAACAACTTGACATTATTAGTAGAGTAGGATCTTACCTATTATCTCTTTTATGGAGTAGTCATTCCTTTGGATGTAGAGATATATATAGAAGATAATTCAACTTGAAACCATGTGGATGATAGTGATAAGCACCTTTCGTTTCTTCTTAGCAATATTTTGAAAAATGGACTGAACCAACCAATTGAATAGATTCAATTGTTGACCAATTCACTTTCCGGATTGGGTGACCTTTTCCAACCACTTTTTCTTCAATCACTTTAATATATTTTTGTCGCCTCTTGGTTCCTCATTAAGCAAAATTTGCATTGGATTGACTTCAACTTTATGTTTGGGTTATCAAGATTCAAGCCTTTTCAATTGTTTGTGATCCAAAAAAAAAAAAAAAAAAAAAAAAAAGATATATAAATTAAAAATTCAATTCATATCAACAAATTTTAGCAAACCACTTCAGAATATATAAAATTAAAATTTGTGTTCTTGTAATAATGATTCTAATTTTTTTCTCTCTTCATTTTAAGAACCATTTGAAAGTGTCAATTGCATTTTCAAAGTTATAAGACTTTGATGAATATTTGTAAATAGTAGATATTCATATATTCTTAATTTTTTGAAAAAAAAAAAAATTAGAAAAAAGATTATTTATTTATTTATTTTGTTCTCATTCCTTTAGATATAGAAGATAATTCAACTAGAAGCCATAAGATGAAAGTGATAGCCTCCCCTTTCTTTCTCCTTTCTTTCTTTATAGTCTTTCTTTTTTAAGCATACGTAGTAAAAATTCTGCTTTTGATAAAGTCTTGCACCTCTAATTGAAATGTTAAGAATAATAATTCAAAGTCCAAAAAAATAAAAACAAAAAAGTTGCTATCTTCACTTAAAAACTTTATTTTTGGAGTCGTGTCCTGTTGTCCTCTTGCACAAAACAAAACGTACTCCTTACTCCAATGCAAGGATGTATATTAAATGATAAAATATGAATTAATTAATCTAATTATGAAGTCAAGAACTTTATTAATTAATCTAATTGAAATGTAAAGAATAATAATTCAAAGTCCAAAAACATAAGGACAAAAAGTTACTATCTTCACTTAAAAACTTTATTTTTGGTGTTGTGTCCTCTTGTCTTCTTGCACAAAACAAAATGTACTCTTTACTCCAATGCAAGGATGTATATTAAATGATAATATATGAATTAATTAATCTAATTATGAAGTCAAGAACAATCTTCTCATTCATTAAAGGAACCATTTTTAATCATATCAACTACTTAAATAAGGCTAGAGCTTTAACAATTACCTTTATTTAAACTTTATTATCAAACAGTAATATTCTTTCCATGAATTAATTACCTTCAAATTTGTAATGCATTAATTAACAAAATTTTCTATTTGAACTTGTAAGTGATATGAGAGTTTGAATTAATGATTATCAATGCTTCTATATTTCACCTAATTTGTTGGGTTAGCCGTATCTAATCCCACAATATTGAATGATCAATCTTATTACTACTTGATTATAACTTAAATATATATTTCCAAGTTTGATCCTTAAATATGGTTTATTAAGGCAATAATTTGATCAAAACTGTTAAGGACTTAGGTTAAGAACGTAACACTTCATTTCACTAATAGCATATATATATATATATATAAATGAGAAAAATAAACATTGATGAAATTTAAACGCCTAACCTATCCTAAGTTCACATTTTGATACCATGCATGGTAAGCTCTGATAAATTGACATGATAATATAGATCACCAAGCATTTGGTTTAAAAAGAATAAAATCTTCCAAGTTCAAATTGTGTATGTTTGACATGGTGATATAGATCACCAAGCATCTATTTAAAAAATAATAAAATCTTCCTAGTTCAAATTGTGTATATGAAGTAAGAAGTTGAATTGGCAACTATTTTTTTTTTTTTTATATAAATTTCTAAGGAAAAAGATTTAGGTGATATTTGTTTTTTTTTAATTTAATATTGAATGCAATTTACTTTCAAGACTTTGACTATCTGTTTTTAATTTTTTCTTTTTAACTTTTAACTTATTTATCAATATTTAGAATTGAATAGAAAAAGCTAAAATACATGACTTTTTTACTTAATCTAAAAAGTTAACTGATTCACACTTCTAACTCCTCATATCTAACTCACATTGTGAAAAAAACAAATAACTTAATATTAAATCCTTTTAAGTTGTATTTAGAACTAAGTTAAATTAAGTTCTATTTAGATCTATAAAAAAAACATCATCTTAATCTATTATCTTTTTTTTTTTTTTCCAAATGAGAGAGTTTTAATTATGTTGACCCAAACTTTAACTTTGCATGATGTCTCATTTTCCCTATGAGCATGACTTTGCTACTACTTGTCCCACACAAGAAATAATGGGCTCTTAATTAGTTAACTACTAAGAATAATAATATGAACATATAGATGACATTAGCCCTATAATTTGAGTCATGAAAAAACCCTCCTCAAAATATCATAGTCTTCATGTTGTCCTATGAATTAGTAATATTTCACAATCTTGTAAAAAAATAAGGAAAAATAAGATAAAATAATCAGTAATGCATCAACAATAGCATACCACCTCAAAATAAATAAAATATCTTAAAATTTTGAAAATTTCTATGATGAGGTTATCATTTCTGATAGATTGATATGCCCATCAAAGCTAGCTTAGCACTATACAATCTAATCCAATCCAATTAACAAATCAACTATTTAAAGTATCCAAATATTGTGACCATTTTTTAAAGATATTTTTGTCATGTCATGTCTATCATGCAATATAAAGTAATCAAATCAGCTTTGAAAAAGATTCAAGAGAAATTAAAGAAATTATTTTCCTCATTCATTAATTTATTCAATGTTTATGCCGTGTCTACCAAGGTGGCCATAGAAAATTTTGCATTAGCTTGACTTTAACTCTTATGTTTGGGTAATCTAGATTAGGGCCTTGTAATTGTCTATGACTCCAAAAATATAAAAGTAAAGATATGTAAATTAAGATTTCAATTCTTGTCAACAAATTTTAGCAAACCACTCCTTAAGCTTTTTTCTCCTTTCATTTTAAGAACTATTTGAATGTGTAAATTGCATTTTAAATTTTATAGGACTTTGATTAATATTTGTAAATACTAGATATCTTTGTATTTTTAACTTCTTTAAAAATAAGAATTTCTTGTTAAAAATTATTTTACACTAGCAATTCATTTCCTCACATGGAAGTGCTAGAAAATTTTAAAAATGACCTAATCCATTTTGTGCTTTTACAAAGTATCAATTAGTTGTGGTTAAATAAATTTAGTTTCCAATCACTAAATTATACATTTAGACATAAGATAATTTGGGTAACTAACATTTAACAACTTCATAATTTCTTTATTAATTAAGTTATGATGACCCAATTTATTTCTATGCTAAATTTTTAATTATAATTCTATCTTTAGTGTAAAATTTCATTCATGCATGAGGGTTAATAATCATTTTAGAAGACAAGAATGACAAGATTGTGTGAGAAATTTCTACATGAAATCATGAGATTGAACACCAATTGAAAGTTTGGAAAAACCTAAGAATAATAACTAATGCATCAAGATTTTAGATACAACTATTTCAATAATTAAATATTGTAGCTCAATAAACATACTTCATAATGTCTGGAATTACAATAAATTTATATTTATAAACTAAAAAAAAAAAAACTTCGAAAAATTTTCCTAGAAACATATTCAAATAAGTGGTTAAGTGATTTCAAATTCAGACAATAAATGTCAAGCCACTTTATTGTCTGATTAGTCTTATAAATTAAATATATATAACTTAATAAATAGGAGTTGGAAGCATATGGTCATTCTAGTCTTTGTTTTTCCTTTTTCACTCACTATAAAGATTGTTTTCTTTCCTAAAAATAAAATGGTGTAAAAAACCATGATAGATAATAATAACACAGAGAAGAAAACAAAGAGAATAAAAACTAAAAAATATACAAAGCACATAATGACTTACATGGTTCCGTATAAGGTTTACATAAACAAGTAAAATTGAAAAAGTTCAAAGGGATTATAATCCTAGAACTCTCAAATCCTAAAGTCACAATTACCATGTCTCCTCCCAACCTCCTACCACTCTTAAAAAAAGAAAACTCTCTTTGAGTCAAAACTTGTTCTTATTTTCCTGATAACATATAAATATTCAATATAAAAAACTATCTAGTTATTAAAGATTTATATTAAATTTTCTTCATAATAATGGAAAATCTCTTGCAAGAATGTATCTTGATTGGAAAATATCAAAGAATTACAAAATTGTCTCAAAAGAGAATTTGAGATATGTTCTAACAATTTCCACCTTGGCTTAAATCCTAAGATTAAAACAAATTTGAAAGTATTTCATGTCACTTTGCACTCATGCTCTCAAAGGGTCATCAAATGTTGTAGTAACCAATTAAGTTCAAAACACATTAATTGGTTTCTTGGCCACTACAATGATCTTTTTACTAGTGTCTATAGTTCCTCAAGCTTTAGGCTTGAGCTCCACTTTTCTCTCTCACATCGATGTTGTTTTTTTTTGTATCAAATGGCTTCTTCCTAGGATTCATCATTATAGCCTCATCAAGGGTCACATTTGTACTAATAAGAAAACTAAAAGATTTTGAATATGGGGACACAACATATACCCTTTTGCGTACACCTTCTCCATATCCTAAAAATATGCATTTCCTTACCTTTGGTTCCAACTTACCTTTATTCACATGAGGACACCAAAAAATTCTTAAATTTGTATAGTTAGTAAAGAAACCAAACCATTCCTATTAAAAAGTCTTATAATTAATATGTAGGATGTCCATTCACAATATAACAAGTTAAATTAATTGTTTTAACTCAAAATTCCTTTCATAACCCTACATTCAAAAGTGTGCACGATGCTCTCTTTGAAAGAGTTCTATTCATCTTATTTGCAACACCATTATGTTGTAGAGTATGTCTAACTATGTCTCACATTATCTTTAATATTGCACTACTCATTAAAATCTTTTCCACTAAATTCCATGTCATTGTCAATTCTCAAGCAATTTGTTTTCCCATATGTTTCTCCATTATCTTTAATATTACACTACTTGTTAAAATCTTTTCCACTAAATTCCATGTTACTATCAATTCTCAAGCAATTTGTTTTCCCATATGTTTCTCCATCATATTTTTCTATTGCTTGAACTTCTCAAAGACATCACTCTTATGTTTCAAGATATATATCCAAACCTTTCTAAAGTAATCATCAATGAAGCTCAATATATATGTTCCACCAACATGTGATATAACCTAACAAGGACCTCAAAGACCTAGATGATGTAATCTAAAGTATGTTTAATATTGTGAATAGTTATACTCAATTTAATCCAACATTTTTCTCAAACATATAATGCTCACAAAAATCTAGCTCTCCCATTTTCTACTGACAAAGAAACACTTGTTTGCTCAAAATTGTCTAATGAAGAAGGAAGACTAAGTTTTTTTTATATGGAGTTTATGTTTGAAAGTTTTGGGATTTAAGAACATGTTCATAAGAGTTAAATTCATTAGGTGTTAGGATTTCTTATGTGTAGTTAACTTATGAAACTAACTTGAAGCTTTTGATTTGTTGATTATCTTGTAGTGATACATCTCATTCAGTGATTAGAGTTTACAAGTTCCTCATATTTACAAAATTCATATAGCTCTATTATTAATCATATTCGTTATCATTGTAAATATTGTCTCTAGCTCAAACTTTGTGATCATCAATTTACTGTATATATTGATTAAACAAATGAGGATTTCCTTAACTCCCAATCCTACAAGTTTTCATGTAATTGAAAAATGCCCTTAGTCTTTGTCCTTTATGTAGAATGAACAGGGGTTTTATTGATTCAATCCTTTCATATGCTTGAGATGGTTCCTTGTATGACTATCAGTTGAATTACTATTTTCATAATCTCTTGTAACAAAACATTTTCTTGAAAAATGTATCTTCAAAATGAAATGGCCTTGGAGAAAATCACACAACACTTAATCCTTGGAATGGTTTTGCATTGTGGTGGCTTGAATAGGAAGAAGAAGGCCTTAACTAAGACTAGACTAATTGATTAGAATGATATTTTTGAATTGGGCTAATTGATTAATTGGAGTCATGTTAGATTAATTAATCAATTAGAAGTTTTTTTAAACTGGATTAAGAGACCCAAATCCATGGTGGACTGTAAACCCACATTTTCACATGCGTTCCCACTCGATGGCGAGACTCACTTTTGTATTTATGAAAATTTGATTTTTTTTATTTAAATTGGAGTAGTCACTAATTTTTGTTTTATTTTTTTTAAAGGGTAAACAAAATAAGAAAGAAAAACCCTAAGTGTAACTCTTGAAATGAAAGACGGGTTTATGAAAATCGAGTCGGGCCCGAGGGTCAGGTTACTTATCAAGAAGATACGATAATAAATTGTAGCATCCCTCTAAGCCCTAAAGTAGGTCTTTACTAATTAAGGGAAGACAATTATGGTGATTGATTAGTTAATTTGATGGATACCGAGGATGATCATGATAATAATGAGGAATAAGCAAGCTAGATAGATTTAGAGTGTACCTTAGCAACGAGCAATAATATGCTTTAAGAGAAGACAAAGTTAGTGCACAACAATAATAAGCATAAAATATCTTATGTATATTCCAGAGCAAGGCTAAATCAGTCATTTATTTAATACAAACAGTAATTAGAATCAATTAACAAAGGAGTACGTCATGTATATTGGGTCCCACCATTGCCCAATCTATTTCTGCATTGATTAATGATATAAATTTCATTAATTTAGGAATTATAAATTTATTTATGTTTATTAAAAATGAGAAAATAAACAAATTATTAAAAAAAATTAAGTGAAAAGTGCTTGCCGAAGGAAAATGGCAGCAAATAGGGTTATAAGAAAAATAAAAAAAATTGACAAAGTGATCCAAACCAACCAAAAATCGATCATATTGGTTCGGTTTTCAAAAATAAAAAAGGTTGGTTTGGTTTTCGATTTTCTTGTCTCATAACCGATAAAAACCAAACCAAAGTGATATTCTAAAACTTATATATAATTGTTTAATATTTGATAATTTTTTTATATTAGATTTTATTAAAGTAATTTATTATTTTTATATTATGGTCAAATTAATTCTAAATGCATTTAATATATTTTTAACTTTAATTCCAAATTTGTTTCAATTAATTTTAAAAATAAATTAGACTTAAGGTCTAATATAAATTCAAATGAATAGGATTTAGGCTCAAAACAAATAAAATATACAACTAGATTTAGGACTAAAAAATGGTACTAAGTTGGGTCAAAATCAATCCATAAAAACCAAACCGAACCGACCTCAAAATGATTGGTTTGGTTTGATTTTTTCACTCAAAATCTAGTTGGTTCGGTTTTTATCACATTTAAATCGACTCTATCGGTTCAATTTGTTTTTTTGATCCAAAAACTGATTGAACCACCCTTATTTACACCCCTGGCAGCAAATTAATTTATTAAAAGTTGGATTTTTATTGACCTATAATTTCAAGGATGAATAATAAAAATAAGAATTAAGGAGTTTCAATTATTTAAATACTAGATTTTTGAAAATCAAATTTGAAAGCATACATTAAGAAATAGGGTACCATGTGCACTTGCACCAGCATGAAGGGTGACCATGCAAAGTGGGGCCTGGGGTACTCTCTAGATTAACCATAAAGAAAACTGGCTTCATTTGACCTTGACCTTCCACACACTTCTCATGGATTTCACCTTGAAACTGCACATTCTAATGCCCCTTTAATTCCTGAGTTGAAGTTCCTTCAACCATCAAACAAGCAAATCTCTCACACATCCTCTGTGGAACGGCTAGCCATCATTCAGCTCCAAATGCCAACCTTAGCGAATAAGATCTTTGTACAAATAATGAGTTGGGGTTTTGCCTTCGATCTCCACATATTCCCACCAAGTAATCTTGGAATATCCACTAGGCACATCGTGAATCAAGTAACCAGAAGGAAGCTAGTGAGATGGGTTCTGAAGGGAAAACTGGTTGTCTCAAGGGGAATCATAAGAAGCATCAACTATTGCCCGTGAGCCTTGTTCAATTTGTTGACAATATTAGAGGAAATAGAATTCCCAAGTAGCGTTAGTTATTTCATGAAGAAGATTCTCAATTTCATCAAGTTCAATTCTTCCTTCCATTTTGTGACTACAAACTGAGCAAAAACAAAATCTAGCTGGCGATGTAGATCAACATAAATGAACTTTAACGCAACCTAGTTCCATATTATGAAACGTCACCCAGTGATGAAGTCGGAAAAAGAAAGAGTAATGGGCAGAGGATAAAACCAAGCCATGATTAGCATCTCGCATAGGAGACACGAGAATTACACGAGCTGCGGAAGCGTCATGATTGTTAACGCATTTGAATTCCGGACTCTTCAAAGGATCACAAGCAGACATGGTTTCATCCAAATGAGCTGAACCATCTGATCAACTTGGAGAAATACCCATAGGTCTAAGGACGGAAAGAACGCTAATCGTGCTGTTGGAACTGATAGATCACAACTGCATCAACAACAAAAAGCGGTTGCAACAACAAGAACTATGCAAGTAGTTAGGAATCTAGTAGTGTAGTTTGAATTGTGCAAGTAGTTAGAGTTTGGTAATGTAGTTTGTTACAGTAGAAAATATAAATAGCAGTGTAGAGAACCTCACCATGAGATGCAATTTTTCTTCCTCTTAATATAAATTTTCATCTTCCTGATACAAACTTTCATGGTATCAGAGCAAGGTTCTTCATATTTTCTTCTCTTTGCATCAATTTCATGATTTCACCATGACAATCTCAACTCAATCCTCTAGGATACAAGCTGGAGCTGTGAATTCGTCCTCAACCATACTCAGTCAATGCAGATGCTAAATCATGCACTGCCCATTAAACTTGATAAAGATGACTACATGTTGTGGAGAACCCAAATGGAGAACATGATCTATGCAAACGACTTTGAAGATCACATTGAAGGTCTGACAGTCTGTCATTCAAAAACAACAAGCAATGGTGAAACGAATCCAGAATTTATTCTTTGGCGAAGATTTAACCGAATGATCCTCAGTTGGATTTACTCCTCACTTACTTCAGAAATTATGGGACAAATAATAGGGTATCAAACCTCCCATGAAGTATGGTTTGCTTTGGAAAAGTTCTTCTTGGCTTCATCCAAAGCTCGGGTGATGCAATTACGTCTAGAATTTTAGACCACGAAGAAATGATCTCTTTCAATGATGGATTACATCCTCAAGTTGAAGAATCTGGTTGACAACTTAACTGCCATTGGAGAACTGGTACACAATAGAGATCATATTCTGCAACTGCTAGGAGGGCTTGGTGTAGAATATAATTCCATTGTGGCCTCTCTTATAGTAAGAGAAGATGAAGTTTCACTGCATATGGTGCATAGTATTATGTTAACCTATGAACAACGTCTGAATCTTCATAATTCAACAGAAGACAATGTAATCTCTGCTAACCTCACTACCACGTCATCATATCACCACAAAATAGAAGGAATTCTAATCAAAATTTCTCAGGAAACAATAGCAGAATCTTCAACCCCGGACGTAACTCTCATGAAAACAGAAACTCGACCTCTCAAAATCGTCCTCAATGTCAACTTTGCGGAAAGCTTGGACATGTTGTGGCTCGGTGTTATCATCATTTTGATATAAACTTCCAAGGGGTAAATAACAATTCTGAAACCAAGTCCCATGCAACTAACAACAACCAAAATCAAGCCCACGCCATGATAGCATCTCTTGCTAACATAAACAACGAGGAATGGTTCTTTGACACTGGCGCCACTCATCATCTTTCTCAAACCATCTCTCTGGACCATTTACAATCATATAATGGCAATGACAAGGTGACAATCGGGAATGGTACGCAACTTTCTATTCTTCATACTGATAGTAAAATTTTTCAGTCTCCTTTTAAAGTGTTTTAGTTAAAAAGAGTTCTTCATGCACCTTATCTTGCAACCAACCTTGTTAGTGTCTCTCAATTCTATGCTGACAACAATACATTTGTTGAGTTTCATCCTCAGTTCTTTCTTGTCAAAGAGCAGGTTACCAAGAAAGTTCTTCTCAAAGGTCATCTTGAACGAGGATTGTATAAGTTTTCTACCAGTTTTAGCTCATTTACAGATTGTTTGTTCTCCAGTTTCAACAACTCTTCATCTTCAAATTCCACGACTGAGCTTTGGCATTCTCGATTGGGTCATCCTGCTGAAGATATATTGAAACATGCTTTCAACAATTGTAATATCCCTTATCAATGTAATAAACTCCAAATTTGTGGCGCCTGCCAATATGCCAAAAGTCACAAGCTACCATTTCCGTTGTCTATGTCAAGAGCATCTCATCCTTTAGCACTTGTTCATGCTGATATCTGGGGTCCTGCACCCACTCCATCTACTTCCGGTGCACAATTTTTTCTACTACTCACAGATGATTTCTCTAGATTTTCTTGGATTTATCCACTACACACCAAAAATCAAGCACTTCCAATGTTTGTATAATTTCATACTTCAGTGGAAAAACAACTTGACTTCAAAATTAAGAGCATACAATCAAATAATGGTGGTGAATTCAAAGCATTTTCTTCATATCTTGCTGCTCATGGCATTGAACACGGGTTCTCCTGCCCATACATACCTGAACAGAATGCGCGAGTCGAGCGGAAACTATAACATGTTACAGAAACTGGTCTTGCTTTTCTAGCTAAAGCCTCCTTACCATTCTCTTTTTGGTTGTATGCTTTCCATAGTGCCATATTTCTCATCAACTGTCTACCTACCAAGGTGCTTAAATATCAATCTTTCTTTCAAACTCTTTTTGGGAAAACTCTTGATTATCATTTTCTCAAGACATTCAGTTGTCTTTGCTACCCATACATTATACCATATAATAAGCACAAATTGCAATATTGTTATACTCAGTGCATCTTTCTTAGCAACAGTCACAAGGGATATTTATGTTTCGATCCAAAAACTACTAGATTATACATAACCAAACATGTTGTCTTTCATGAATCAGTCTTTCCAGCTCTATCACCTTCAACTTCTTCTAATCCTAGTTTTTTTGTTTCCACTCCTACTTTTCTTCCCATACACATGTCCCCTTCTCCTACTTTACATTCTCTTGATGCTCAACAACATAAATCCCCACCTTTGTCTTCACCACGTCACTTATCTTCTAACTACATCTACTATACACAACAATGTTTCTCAACATCCTCCCATTATTAATAGTCATCATATGATCACGCGTGTCAAGAATGGCATTGTAAAAAAGAAGGCTTTCTTATCTCACATGCCCACTAAACTAGCAACATTTGCTCAGGCTTCCAAAAGTATCTACTAGACCAAGGCTATGCAACAAGAGTATGATGCTCTACCAAAAAACAAAACATGGAATCTAGTTCTTGTTCCTCCAAATGCTAATATTATTGATTGCAAATGGGTCTACAAATTAAAACATAACCTGAATGGCACCATTGCTCGTTACAAGGCTCGCCTAGCTGCCAAAGTGTGGACCCGCATTTTTCACGTGCGCTCCCACTCAATTGGCGAGACTCGCTTTTATTTGGTGAAAAATTAATTTTTGGAAAAGTTGGAGTCGCCACTTATTTTATTTTATTTTAAAGGGAAAATAAAATAAGAAAGAAAAACCCTAAAGAAGTGACTCCATAATTTTTGGAAAAGCGTGTCTTCGAAAAAAAAACCAAGTCTAGGTCCAGGGATCAGGTTACTTATTGGGAAGATACCTCTAGGAGGTAGCACCCCTCTAAGCCCTAAAAAGGTCTCTATTGACTAAGTTGAAGGAAATATAGCGATTAACTGGTTAACCATGGATACCTAAATAGGCTAGGTGATTTCGAAAAATAGCATGCTTAGCAGGAAAACCAATCACAATCATGAAAAAGATTTAGGGTACGTACCTGGACTGCTTCTTAGGCGCTATCACAAGACATCAAAGGTTAGTTTGAAAATACGATGCATAATATGCATTTTTATCAAAGATGATCAAACTAGCATCAAGGCAATCAATCATGGCATCAAACATGGACATGGCTCATGATAACATACACATTCATAGAATTTTAGAGTTTGAGGGCAAGAAGAGTGTACCTGGATAGCAAGCTAATACTCCTCTATGGGAAACAAAGTTTGCTTAGTAACAAGTGCGAAATAATCTCAATACCACAAAGAGGAAGCATAATCGATCAAATATCAAGCAAACAATATTGATGAGAAGAATGTCGGGCCCCCACCAAAGCCCCAATTAATTTTGCATGAATTGATTCTACGAATTCCATTATTTGGAATCATGAAGTTTGTTCATGCTTGTTGAAAATTGAGAAAACCATGAAAATAGTTGAAAATAAAAGAGAACATTGAAAATGCATGCCTGGAGGAAAGTGGTAGCAAAGAGTTTATTAAAAATCTGAATTTTATACCTAGAAACTCTCAAGGAATTTTTAAGAAAATTAGACTTATTTTTTTACAGAAAAAGATTTTGAAATCCAGCTTTAAGATGCATAAGATTACAAACAAGAAGAAGGAGAAACATTAGGAGGAGTATGATGCGTGGCAAGGTGGCCACTATGTGAGTGAGGTCTGGAAGTGAACTTGAGACTGTATTGCTGAAACGGATTCATGAGGAAATCTCTGTAAATCGCTGGTGTTATTCTCTCTAGATTTTCCTCTTCTACCTTCTTGCATGTATTCAAGTATCTTACATCGCTGTATCTTCGAGCTCTTTTTGATTCCTTGAAATTCCCTACATTCAAATTGTCTTTCAGGAGTTTCGGTATTAAGCTACTGCAACTGTCTAATACCCAGATTTTTTTTTAGTACTTGAATCCCTGAGAAATGCCACTTGTTCCATAAGTTTCCTGACGTTCATTTCTTCTTCATTTCCTTTTGTGGCATCTAACTCAGTGCCCGAGACCTTCTTCGAATATATTTCCAGCCTTTAGGGAAGTCTTCTTAAAATAGGGTTTACCGGCAGCAGAAACTTGGAGATCAATGCAATTGGCTTGCACAATGTCTAAGGTGCTCTGACCTTTCTTCGGAAATATCTCCTGAGACCAGTAGCATTCTGATAGTCTTGAATTTGCTTTTGGACGTAGCTCACAATTAAAAACGGTTCTTTCTTATCATTCAAATATTCACTAGCATGATTCACGCGAGGCCCTGGTTTCTCATTATAAAAGACCTTCCCAGAGATGATCTCAAGCAACATTTCTTCAAAACTATAGACTTTTGACTCAGGATTAACTTCTAGGTGCAACTGGGGTGCACTGATCATTTTTCTTTTATCTGCTACCTTTAATTTGTTTTTCAAGCCCACCCTAGAGCTAATTTCTATGACCCTTACAGCATAATCATATGTCAAAAGGATAGGACTTGAATGCGAGTAGGGATGTACTCAAAGAGTGTTCGATTTATGGAGCATGAAGGAAATGGCAGATTAATAACAGTGTCCTTGATCTTGGTCATCATGTCAATGCTGCTGGTGAACTGATTCCACGATCCTTGAAAATCTGGAATAGAAAATAATTTGGCCCGTGAGCACCGAGTTTGACTTGAATCGTTCTCAAGGCGTCGTTGATCCAGCTTGCTTCGTTGAGATAAAACACTTTTAGAAATTCGAGGACTGAGAAGTCGAGATATCTCCATCTATGCTTTTGCTTAAAGGCAGCAGTGAGCGCCTCCACGTTAGTAGAAACAGGAATAGGGTATAATGCTTTTGATGGAGTCAAATAACATCCACTGGGATTGTGCCCTTCTATACTCATTAGGAATGAACAAGTAGAGGTCGTCTCGTGGACTTCAAGACTGTTGTATGATTCAGCAAACTCTCTGAACAGAGCAGTAATTACAAAGGGGCCTTGGAACCTCCTCGCTGCGAGAGCAAAGCAGAAATACTCGTCGTCTGTAAGAGATTGCATAGCGAATATATCTCCTTGTTCAAGTGACCAAGCAAACTGCCCCACCTAAACAGAAGATACCACTGATTTAGCAGCGTCACCGATCCCGCCAGCAGTTTATATGGCGAAGATGCAAGTTCTAAACAATTACTCTTCTTTTGAGCAGTTGAAGCTTGAGTAGGGATATTGTCTTGCATAATTTCACTTCATCAACAAACTCTTTTCTTCATATAAGCCATGCGTTCCAGAAATGCACAGCTCTCCTTACTTCTATCTCCAATTTTTTATATGGTAGCTGAAACCCATGAGTAGATTGAGCACATGAAGAAGCTGAAGCTGTGGTCCTAACACTGTTTGGTTTAGAGTACGATCCTGATGCCTTATTTGCAGCATTATTTGTATGGTTAAATGAGGCAACACCTGAAGAACATGCTGGTTCTGCGTTTAGAGTAGAAGTAGGATCCCTTTCAGAGGAAAACTGTATTCTTCTTTGTTGTACGTAGACCTGTCTGCTGATTTAAACTCTGTTTCTGTAGGTAGGCAGTCCATGGATTAATAAATTTCTATGTTGAAAGTGTTGAGCTTTCATGGCAACTTCAAGTACTAGGTCATATGCTACAGTTTCGGCTACAGAGCCACACTTACCATATCTGTACTGCACCATAAGTGAATCATCGCCCTTATTTCCACCAGTTGTACCAGACTGAGGAAAATCCATAATCATATGATCCATCAGATTAATATCATCATACCCTTCATTGTCGGATGCAGAATCAGAATCCAACCCAGTTTCACTTTCCAATATAGTCACATATTGGATCCTTGAATGGTGTCATTGGAAGAACAACAACATCCTCGAGACATTCCCATCTTGTGGGCAGCTACTCTAGACGTTGTGAAGATAGGCTTTTGTTCTTTAAAATCCGAATTTCTGAAGTCCCACTCCTAGGTACGGCAGAAACAGTGAAGCTAAAAGTACCATGATCACCAACATTAAAATCATGCGGGATGAACTGCTGCAATGAAGCAATCTTGGTCGCCTTCTTCCCATTTTGATTCATATTTCCATTCAATCTATCATTGATTTTGAAAATTGAATGTGTAACCTTTACAAGGCCAGTAGATGGTAAATTGGCAAAAGGATCATAATCAAGAAGGTAAGTTTCCATTTCTTTAAAACCTGTCTCCCCAACCCTCACTGAACGTTTCAGGCCTGATTGCCCAAGGGTTTTCCCTGGTGCATCCAAAGCATAGATACCTTTCAGTGGAAGACGAACACAAACCTTTGACGATGCTTTATTTAGTTTGTCCGTTATAAAGCCAACAAATTCCTTGTTTTCATCTACCGTAGTTCGAACAAGATATACCTGCTCATTATGTACATGAATATTTACTTTCTGTAAACGAAAAGGTATGGCAGTCTTGGCTCTAAAATTCACCATATCCAATACTCCCATATATATCGCTGCACCAAGCCTTAAAAGAGTTGAGGACCTCAGCAATCTGTTCTATCGAATCATCAATAGAAAGTGTGGCTTCATCAAAGTTGCTGAGTTCATATTTTGTAAAAGATGAAGAGAACATATTCCCGGGAGCATTAGACTCTAAATTGTATGAATACTGGATTGGACCTTTCTTTAACTATGTAGACGATATGACTAAAGCATCGTCTCTACTCCATTGAAGTCCTTTGTCAATTAAAGCTTTTGAGAGAAATCCTTCAAAATAATTTGACAATTGAATCTGGGTAGTGGTCTAATCATTGCTGCTTTGGAATTCTGGTTGTCATCTCCATGGGTTGAATGCAGAGACTTGTCTAAAGAATTTGAATGAAATCTAATGTTGAGATATTATGATATATTCTAGGAAAGTAGTTGTTATTGTTTATGTAAAGTGTGATTAAAGGGTCAAAGCTTAACCCTAATTGATATTCATCCACGTCAATATATAGTACATCAAGCAAGCCTAATTAAGGGAAAACCGTGAGTTTAGGAAACAATCCTAAACAATCCCGTGAGTTTAGGAAACAATCCTAAACAATCCTAAACAATAGCAACTACTTTCCTAGAATATATCATAATATCTCAACATGTTTAGGAAACAATCCTAAACAATCCTAAACAATAACAACTACTTTCCTAGAATATATCATAATATCTCAACACCCTCCCTCAAGTTGGAGCATGAGGTTCAAAAATGCCCAACTTGGCAAGAAGATAATCAAATTGTTTCTTTCCAAGAGCCTTTGTAAAAATATCCGCCAATTGTGTAACAGTAGGAACATATGATGGAGCAATCAAACCATCTGTTATCGCATCCCGAACAAAGTGACAATCAACCTCAATGTGTTTGGTGCGTTCATGAAATACTGGATTTTTGGCCATATGAAGGGTTGACTGACTATCACAAAAGAGCTTGATTGCCTTTGGGTGGTGCACACCCAAGCTCAGAAGCAACCCCTTCAACCATTTGAGCTCACAAGTAACTGCTGCCATAGCTCGGTATTCCGCTTCTGCGGACGAGCAGGAAACTGTGTGTTGCTTCTTTGTCTTCCAAGAAATAGGAGATTGCCCAAGAAACACAAGCCATCCGGACAAAGAGCGTCTAGTGACTGGACATGCTGCCCAATCAGAATCACACCAACCCTGCAGGGACAGATCACTATCTGCACGTAACAAGATACCCTGACCCGGAGTACCTTTCAAATAACGAACGACTCTCAAAGCCGCCTCCTAATGCTCAATTCTAGGCTCCTGCATAAATTGAGATAATATATGAACCGAGTAGGCCAAATCTGGACGGGTCACTGCCAGATAAATGAGTCGACCTACTAATCTGCGATAAGACTCAGGATTCGACAAGAGCTCCCCATTTGCGAGTCCTAATCTGTGATTTTGCTCGATCGGGAAGCCACACGGCTTGGCTCCCAGTAATCCGGCCTCCGATACAATGTCAAGTGTGTACTTGCGTTGACACAAGAGCAAACCAGCCGAACTCCTGGCCACCTCGATTCCGAGGAAATACTTCAAAACACCAAGATCTTTCATCTTAAAACAATCACTGAGATAGGCTTTAAAGGTCTTAAGTGCAGCGGAATCATTCCCAGAGATAATAAGATCATCGACATACACTAGCACATTTATTTGAACATTGCCCTTAGTGTAAGTAAAAAGAGAATAATCAGAGTAGGATTGTAAGAAACCATATCCTTTAAGAGCCGTGACCAACTTGGCAAACCAACATCTCGGAGCCTGTTTCAACCCATAAAGTGATTTCCGTAACCTGCAAACCAAGTTCGGATCGGAACGCTCAAATCCTGGGGGTAGTTTCATATACACTTCCTCCTCAAGATCTCCATGCAAAAAGGCATTGTGAACATCCATCTGATGAAGTTCCCAATTTTTCGAAGCCGCAATAGCCAAGAAAGCACGCACCGTAGTCATTTTGGCAACTGGAGAAAATGTCTCATGATAATCAATACCGGCTTCTTGATGATTCCCCAAAACTACTAATATGGATTTGAGCCTTTCAATATCACCGTTTGAGAAGTACTTGGTTTTGTAAACCCACTGACTTCCCAAAGCACGCTTACCCTTTGGAAGAGGTTCAAGAGTCCACGTACCATTGTCCTCCAAAGCCCGAATCTCCTCATGCATTGACTTTTGCCAACTGACATCTTTCATAGCCTCTTTAAATGACTTAGGATCATTGCTCGAAATAATAGCTGCAAGAAACTTTCGGTAATGTACAGAAAAATTGTCACAATTTATATAATGTGCTATGGGATAAGGAGTACCTGAGGGACGCTGTGGAGACGGAGTGGCGGGAGATGGACTTTCAGCAACCACCGTATGAGTAACAAAATCTCGTAATAAAACCGAAGGAAATTTATCCCTCATTCCCTTTCCCATAGGAGCAGACTGCCCATTGCTTGTATTGTCAAGCCCAAGAGAATCAAGCCCAACAGTGGGAACAACTTCCGGCCCAGGTGAAAGAGGCGCTGAAGAAACCTCGGTGTGGGCCGACCCACCCTCCCTCAAGCCCAGATCTAGATAGGCATCAAAATGGGGCACCTGATCTTGGGGGGCTTGTAGTTCAGGTTGGATGAGGTTGGAATTTTGTGTTTGGGCTTGTGGGTTAGGCAAATCAGCATCATCATTGACAAAATCAGCAAAATCACTATCAATTTCAACATTTACCGTAGGCACAATGTTTTCCGGAATAATATTCACAGCACCCGGGTTACCAAACGGAAAAACATCCTCAAAAAACTTGACATCACGAGAAACAAATAATTCCTTGGTGTCCAAATCAAACAACTTCCACCCCTTCTTTCCAAACGGGTAACCCAAAAACACACATTTTCTACTTCGACTTGCAAATTTGTCACCTTTGGATTTTTGATCATGAGCAAAACTAAGACAACCAAAGGTGTGAATTGCCGCATATGAAGGAGGGGTGCCAAATAGGATTTCAAATGGTGTTTTATTGTGTAACAAAGGAGAGGGAGTGCGGTTTATTAAATGAGCAGCGGCAAGAACACTTTCGCCCCAAAAATAAATAGGCAAATTTGCTTGAAAGCGTAAGGCCCTCCCCACATTTAAAATATGCTTGTGTTTTCTCTCAACCCTCCCATTTTGTTGCGGAGTTCCCACACAAGAAGTTTGGAATAAAATGCCAGTTGCAGAAAAATAGTCAAGTAGGCATTTAAATTCCGTACCATTATCACTTTGAACAACTTTCACTGTTTGAGAAAATTGTCGATCTACCATTGCAATAAAAGACATAAACATCCGAAAAACTTCTGTTTTATCCACCAACAAATAAATCCACACAGCTCTTGAGAAATCATCAACAATAGTTAAAAAATAACGAGCTCCACAAGAAGAGACATGTTTATAAGAGCCCCACAAATCACAATGTATTTTCTCAAAAATTCTAGTTGCCTTATTGTCACTTAAAGGAAATTTGTCTCTAGGATGCTTAGCACGAAAACATATTTCACAAGCTTTGTTTAAACTACCCTTAAGATTGCTAACTGGAGGAAGTAACTTCACTATTTTCTCTGAAGGATGTCCCATCCTTTTGTGCCACAACTCCAAAGTGGATGTTGCGTTGTGGACAGAAACATGTTGTACCGAATCACCTTCAGCTCCACCGAAGTAGTAAAGTCCATCTCGCCTAACTCCCGTTCCAATCAGCTCCCTGGTGTGGTCCTGTATAGCACACATATAAGAATTAAATTGGACAATACAATGTAAGTCATCAGTCAATTGTGAAACCGAAAGTAAATTGCAATTGAGTTTCGGCACATAAAGAACGTTTTTAAGAGTGATGTTATGCGACAAACGAATGGAACCGGATTGGGTCGCAACAACAGATTCACCATTAGGAAGGCTAACCGGACACTCAAACAACGCTATAGTATCAAATAACCAAGATAAATCACCGGTCACGTGATGAGTTGCCCCGGTGTCAATGATCCATGACTTCGTGTCAAACTTACCATTCAACCTGACATCCGGAACTTGAGCATTACCAATTAAGCCCGCAAGAGCTTTCAACTTGCGGCGTGCCTCCAATGCCAACTGAATATCGGAAGCCCAATCAATGTAATTTTCGCCGCGTAAACGAGTGGGAGTGATGAAGTCGCCTGGTCGGTCTCCTGTGCCGAGAAAAAAAGGTGAATTCATCTCCCTTTTAGGTGGCGGCAATGGTGGTTGTTCATCGTCGCCGGCCATTGTTTTATTGTGTGTGCATGTCAGTGCTCTGATACCATGTAAAGTGTGATTAAAGGGTCAAAGCTTAACCCTAATTGATATTCATCCACGTCAATATATAGTACATCAAGCAAGCCTAATTAAGGAAAAACCGTGAGTTTAGGAAACAATCCTAAACAATCCCGTGAGTTTAGGAAACAATCCTAAACAATCCTAAACAATAGCAACTACTTTCCTAGAATATATCATAATATCTCAACATGTTTAGGAAACAATCCTAAACAATCCCAAATAATAACAACTACTTTCCTAGAATATATCATAATATCTCAACATCTAACATCGCAGATGACTACAATGGTGAGCGGAATCATATAGGAGGAGAATTTTTGACAAGAGGTCTTGATGGGGTTCCGAGTCTTAGAGATGGAATTATTCTCTCAGTGTGAACCTTGGCGAAGATCCCTGCTTCCATTTCATGTCCGAGTTTGTCCTGATATTTTCAAGAATAAGACTAAAGTCTTCTACAAACAGTGTATGAAAGGGTTATTATCAGGTTGTCCTTATGCAATTCAAGTCCTGTGTCTAAAGGTCTGACAATTTCACTAATTAGTTTCATGACAGACTTTAGATTAGAGATAACTGCTCCGAAATTAGCACCTTGACGAGAAGAAGTGACTACAGAATCTAGATCCGTTCGTTGACCTTGTCTCATATGATAACTAGCTGGTGTTCCTGTACCTCGTGCCAGACGTTTGAAGGATGCGATCCAAGATGTAGAGATCAATAAGGTTCTTTTGCACTTCAGTCAATGTTTCTCAAACTTTGATCTCTCATGTCTAGATAATGAAGGAACTTTCATCATCAATTTTCCACTGGTAGTGTTGCAACTAAGGCCTCGTTCTTGCCTAACTCTGCTGACAATTTCTCATTTTCAGAAACATGCATTTCTATCATAGAATTGCGACCCCAAGAAGCTTGATTTAAACCGTGGCTGATCTAGCGAGCATATTTTCTTGTTAAAAGCATGGCAGTAGTTATTTACCCGGGAAGAGGATTGTCTTTTGCGTTCTGAACATTCCATTAACTGCTTGGTGCTGATATAGGATCACATCTAGGAACATTCAGTTTCGCCATAACAGATAGAGCTTTCTTGAGAATGGAAGCTGAGTCCTCTGTTATGCCTTCCAAAATCTCCATTACTAGCAATTCTGTCACATCCCCTGATGCTTCGAGTTTGAGTGTTATTTAAACTGCTACTGATACTTGAAGTATAAAAACTTTAATTCCATCCTATAAGCTTATTTGCACCGTATTTAAGCAAGTCAAACAGGTTAACTTAGAGACTTCTTTTGGAACTTTCCCGATCAGTTGACAATTTTAGACATCAAATATCTGCAGTTTTCTTACTTTCAAAGATGAGTACAGTGGCTTTTTTTGGGTTGTTGTGTTACGTCAGTCTTCCATATTCTTTGCATACCAAAATGAAAAACACCAATTTCAAAAATAGCCAAGACATATAAGCCTGACTTATCTGTATCCCCCATTGTCAATGCACCTATTATCTAGGAAGACAGCAGGGTGCTCCATTCAAAAAATAGCCAAGAACACAACTGGCTGACTATTTTTCACTACCATCAATTCTCCAAACTGCAATATATCTCTCACCAATAGCAAATGACAAGATGTACTCCCCATCATCAATAAGATTCATACAATGGACAACTTCAAGGGACGTCTTTGAGAAGGGGATCTCGCGAGAACACAAAATCTTTTGGGGAGATCCAACTATCTCCCAATGCAACTCCTCCAAGTTTAAGCTTCAAGTTTCCTGCTTCTGTGGCTTCCAGAGCTGCTAATCCAAGAGTGACAACAAATTTTCCTCTATAAGACTCTGCTTCTGTGTACAGAGGACTCTGCTGGAGGCTCTCATTCCTTGTTGAAAATCTCCTTCAACAATATAGTCAAATCAGTCTTCACTGATAGCTTTGTATCTTCCACGAAGATGTATTCTGTTCCAACTAGGTTATCCACAAACAACAAATCTGCTATTCTCTTCATTCCCGCACTTAATACATATCATTGTTGCCGCATTGAGCTGGACCTCATAAGCCGAAACAAGCGTCCGGAAAACAAACTTAACATCTCCACAAAATCCCTTTCTTTCCCATACATGTTTATCATTGCAGACTGGAAAACCACATTCCTTCTCATTGACATTTCTTCAAACAATCCCCACGCTCCTCAACCTCCCCTCAGTGTACATACTTTGAAATGATCGAATTCCGAGAAGCCTCATCTCTAACCCCCATATCAACCCGCAAATTTACATTATCGTAACCAAGCTTAACAAGTGCATAAGCAGCCGACAAGCCACTAGGACAATCTTCTCTGGATCCCATATTGCGATAACAGTTTCTACAGCAATAGAACATAACCATTGGCAGAAAATGTGGCAGCTGTCATTGGCTTTCTTTTATATGAACCGACAAAATGGCATGTCCAAACAGAATTTTGAAGCGTTCGATCTCTTCGCTGAATCTCATGACTGTATGCCCAAACCTTGGAGTCACCCCCATATGAAGAGTTGACAGCTACATGACGAGTAGAAGGAAAACCAAAAAAATCAAGTATGGTGGAAAACAAAGAAAACAAAGAGAGAAGGAACATGCAGGATAGAAATTAGATAAAACCACATCTCATGATCTTTCAATGGGCTCAGGCTAGTGGGAAGATCACAAACAGATTCGGGACAAAATAAGTAAGCAACCAATATCAACAAAACAATTTGTGGCCCTTTCCGTCCACACCAATCAACAGTGTATTAAATATTCAGGAACGAACACACAGAGAAATCGAATATGAGTAAGAATTCCAAGAGTAACAAGAAGCATACCTGGACAAACTCGGCTGCAATTGCTCATTTCCCGCTTTTCTGTGCTTTTCCTCCCTCAATCAAAGAATCTCCTCCCAAAAAAAAATAATCCTCCTCCAAAAAAATAATCCTTTTGCACGTATATATATCAGCCCCCTCAAAGACCCAAATCTGTTCCAAAACAGAAAGGAAAATCCCCCTTTCCTTTTTGTTCTTTTCTTCCTTTTTATATCTACTTTCCTTTCTTTAACACTTTAAATCTCCTTTCCATCCTCCATTCAGCCGTGATCTGCTTTCTTTTCTTTAAGGATATAAATCTCCTTTCCATGTTGCATAGAATATCGCACATCAAGGATCTTATCCGACGTGTGCATTCGAATCTCATGCCAAAATAAAATAAGAATTGAAATTAGTAAAGATCATGAAATTGAAAATTAAAACTAATTTAAAATTATTCAATAAAAAAACATTATGTCTATCATAGGTACACACAAATAATTAAGACATCAGTTTACACAATTAATCATCAATCTCTTACAATATTCTATAAAATAATAATAAAAAAAAACAAATAACTAACCCAATAATAATAAATAAATAAGTAAATAAATAAATAAAATAAATAGATAAATAAATAAATAAGAAATAGAGTACAAGCCAGCATTAAAAGTGCAAATCATGCAAATTATATAAGTCCATGTGGGAATTACCTAAAAGGTAACATATGTGGGCCAGGATGCTTAAGTGGATCTAAAGTGATCGGGATATCGTCTAAGTGACCTAAACATGCCTAAGAACTATCCTAAAAAGGAATGGAAAGCTTAAGTCTAAATCAAAACTGCCAAGGGTCACAATAAAGGGGTTAGGCGATCCCTTAACCAGAGTCTCCAAGGTAACTTAAGGAAGGTAAGTAGTGTGAGTAGATATGGGCCATCAAGGAGCTAATTGTAAAGTATCAAACAAGTATCTAATAAGACATGTGCTAGGAGGACAAAATTGAGGGTCTACACAAAGGTTTTACCCAAACACATGGCCTTGACTACTTTGAGACCTTCAACCTCGTTGTCAAAGCTTCAACCATCAGAATAGTGCTTGCTCTAGCTATCTCATATAATTGGACAATTCGTTAGCTTGATGTACAAAACGCCTTCCTCAATGGTGACCTCCAAGAGCGGGTTTTCATGAGCCAACCACCTGGTTTTATCAACACCCAATTTCCTACTCATGTCTGCAAACTTAACAAAGCCATTTATGGGCTTAAGCAAGCTCCTAGAGCATGGTACACCAAGCTTAGTCATGCTCTTCTTGGCTGGGGTTTTCAAGCTTCCTGTGTAGACAACTCCATGTTCTTTCTTCACACTGCCAAGGATGTGCTTATCTTGTTAATCTATGTTGATGACATCCTCGTAGCAGGTAGTGATCCTCATCATGTTTTTTCATTTGCTTCTCATCTTAATGCTACATTTGCTCTTCGAGGTCTTGGTCGTTTTCACTATTTTCTTGGTCTAGAGATTATGCAAGCATAAAACTTAGTCCATTTAAATCAACACAAATATGTCCATGATCTTCTTCAACATACCAGTATGCTTGAATCCAAGTTTGCTTCTACACTTGGTATAGTTGGTCAAAATTGATCCAAACATGATGGAGATCATTTCCATGATGTCACACTATATTGGAGCACAGTTGGTGCTCTTCCATATCTCACACTCACAAGACTTGATATTTCATTTGCTGTGAACAAGACGTGCCAGTTTATGAGTAGCCCTTCCAACACACATTGGCTTGCTGTAAAATGCATCTTACGCTACCTTAAAGGCATTGCTTCTTATGGTCTTTCCATGCAACCGTCTTCCGCGTTGGACATTCAAGCATACACTATGCAGATTGGGCTTCTTGTCTAGATGACAGAAGAAGCACTAGTGGCTATTGTATATTCATTGGACCAAACTTGGTTTCATGGTCATCCACTAAGTAGAAAATTGTTTCAAGGAGCAATGTGGAATCTGAGTATCGTGGACTAGTTGTTGTTGCTTCCGAGATTGCATGGATTCAATCTTTACTCACCAAGTTATGTCTTTCTCCTATAACACCACCACTTCTATGGTGTGACAACCAAAGTGCTACCCATCTTGCTGCCAATCTCGTGTTTCACTCATGAACAAAGCATATTGAACTCTGTTTTCATTTTATTCATGATAAAGTTCTTCAGAACCAACTCCGTATTTAGTATCTTCCCTATTCCGACCAAATTGCTGATATCTTCACCAAACATATCTCAAGCTCTCAGTTTTTTAGCTTTCGGACCAAAATCTTTGTTGTTCCCAAACCCATGAGCTTGTGGGGGGATGCTAGATCACAACTGCACCAGCAACAGTCACAACTACACCAGTAACAAAAGGCGGTTGCAACAACAGAACTCAACAAGATAGTGGTTGCAACAACAAAACTCAACAAGATCGAGATCACTCAATAACTGTGCAAGTAGTTAGAGTCTGGTAATGTAGTTTGTTATAGTAAAAAATATAAATAGCAGTGTAGAGAACCTCTCCAGGAGATGTAATTTTTCTTCCTCTTAATATACAGAAGCTAGATTTTCATCTTCCTGATACAAACTTTCAGGAACATGACCTTGATTGCCATTGCTAGAATGAAGAGACATCAGCTGGAGTTGGTTTGTGAAGTAGGTGTTGGGCTTTGGGGCTAAGTTACAGACAGAGGAGACAATAACGAATAATTTTGAGAAGCAATTTAGGCCCATCATGGGCCTTCACCTGTTCTGAAATCTGTCTCAACCTAAGGAACAAACACTACCTTTCCATCATCAATACCTGCATGCGTCAGTACCAATGACAGAGGAACAAGTCCTCTAATAATCCGACCCTTGCTGTTGTATTGGGATCCATGGCATGGATAGATGAACTTATTCTCAGTTGCATTCCATGACGCAACACACCCAAGATGGGTGCAGACCGCATTTTTGGTCATTCCCCACAACAAGGTAGGTGGGGTCTCCTTTCAACTGTGATAATCAAACAACACTGAATTTTTCAAGGTAAGGTTGATGGGTTTAGGTTTGTGGATAGGTGAAAACACTTGCATAGGGAGTTGCATCGAAGAGTGACCATGCATGAGGAAGTGACATGTGTGTGGGATAAGAATGGTTTTATTATTTTATCAGAAATGCTGGGTCATGCAAATATTTATTGGCTGCCTCAAGGGATAAATCAAGTGAATCAATGGTGGGACAACCTATAAACGAAAACTGTAGCTTCCAGTTTACCACATGAAAACATCTTTCCTTGAATTTGGTGCAATCTATGTTCTTTCAGCTATGTGCAGGCTCTTTCCATCATCACAAGCAAGCAATCTCATTTCTCAAAAGCAGTGTAAGACTTCTTTTGATTCACATTTTTTCTGGGAGATTTCCTATTTGGAAAACATCAATGCAGCAGCTTGAATTGTCTTTCCCATACCTAGGTAACTGTCAACTAAAGAGGACTCAATGATGCTTCTGAAAAGCTTCTAAGAAGGGGCCATACAGGAGTGGGCCCCAAGGATGATGCGATCCAGAGAATTGTTTACCAATAGTTTCCTTCAGTATTTACTCCTTCGGCTGTAGTTGGGTCATCAACAAGGTTTTTTTGCCATCCATGCTCTCATTGCTCATGGACTTGATAGAGGGGATATAATAAGTAGTGGCGCATCATAGATTTCTAAAGAGGGTTCTATTGGACAGAATCCTTTTTGTGAATGCTATCCCTTTCATTGTCAGTGGCCTGAATAATGAAGCCCCCTTCTACTGACCATAATATCAAGTTGGATTTGATAACCAAGCCCCTAATGCATCTCCGCACGTCAGCTACAAATGGATGACTTTGTAGACCCAAATTCTGTTGAGATATTAGGAATGTTTAGATATTAGGAAAGTTGAGATATTAGGAATGTTGAGATATTAGGATATTAGTTGTTTTTTTCTTATATCATTCCTTCCTTGTATCATTCTTTCCCATTCTTAGAATGGTGATTACCTTCTATATATACTTTGTACATGAACGAATGAAACAATTAAAATGAAAAACTACCATTCATCAATTTGAAGATGGTATCAGAGCCATAGAACTGAAATCCTAGATATTTTGTCGGAATTATTTTGACTGAATCAAACTATGATGTTTGGTCATAACTCGTGGAGATGCATACTGCCAAATAGGAAAAACTTTCCTACATTCAAATGCACTCACTGCAATAAGACTAGTCATACCAAGAGTCGTTGCTTTGAAATTGTGGGATATCCAGACTGGTGGGATCATAATCGTGATCAACGGAAGAAGGATTCCAAGAAAACCTCGACTGCAACTGTTGCCGAAATAAAAACAGAGGTTAATGTCGCTGAGAAAGCCTCTGCATTGGTAGCCGTTACAAATTATGGTGGTAAGTTTTTAAATACTTCTACACTTGTTATTAATATTGCATGGATAATTGATTCTGGTGCTACAGATCATTTGACTTTTGATTTTAGACAGGTTTCACCCCTTAGACCTTTCTCAGAAAAAATTGTTTCCACAGCCAATGGTAACATAACCTCAGTCATTGGGGAAGGATTCTTAACTCTTACTGATACTTTGAATTTGGATTCTATTTTAGTTGTTCCATCTTTAGATTACAATCTTTTGTCAGTTTCTCAAATCACTGCAGCCTTATCTTGTATTGTCATTTTTTGGCCTGAATTTTGTGTTATTAAGGACATCCAAACAAGATAGACGATTGGTTGTGGTATTTAGTGGGGAAAACTCTATTACTTGGACTTGCAGTCAAATGATTCAAATAAGTTGCAACAAGCATTGATGGCAGATTGATCTAAGGGGTAGAAGAAAAAGTCTGAAATTTGATTGTGGCATCGACGTCTGGGACATGCTTCCTTTGGTTATTTAAAAACATTATTTCCTAGTTTGTTTGCAAAGAGTGATATTTCTGGTTTCCGTTATGATATTTGTGAATTGGCTAAAAGCCATCGTGCTTCGTTTCCGTTAATTTTGAATAAAAGTCCGTTTCCTTTTATGGTTATACATTATGATGTTTGAGGCCCATCCAAAGTCCCAACTTTGAGTGGTTCGTGTTGGTTTGTTACTTTTATTGATGATTATACCAAAATGATATGGTTATGCTTGATGAAGACCAAAGATGAAGTGAACTTCTTGTTTCAAAAATTTCATAAAATGATTGAAACTCAGTACAATGCAAAGGTTCGAGTTCTGTGTAGCGATAATGGTGGAGAATATCAGAGTTTTGATCTTCAAAAGTATTTGGAAGGACATGACATCATTCATCAAACTACTTATTCCAATACACCCCAACAAAATGGAGTCGCTGAATGGAAAAATTGGCACTTGTTAGAGGTTGTTCGTGCTTCCTTGATAGTAGCAAAAATACCGATATCTTATTGGGGAGAAGCAATCACATCTGCCGCATACTTGATCAATCGGGTACCTTACAACTCAATTAACTTCCAAACACCTCTCCAAGCTCTTACTAATGTCGTAATTGCCCCAACCGTCCCAAATCTACCTCCTCGTGTTTTTGGTTGCGTGGCATTTGTGCATATACACAAACACCAACGTACCAAGTTAACTTCCCGTGCATTGCAATGTGTGTTTGTTGGATATGCATTACACAAAAAGGGATATCGACGTTACCATCCTCTAACTCAACGAATGTTTATTACAATGGATGTGGTGTTTCATGAAGATTCGATGTATTTTTCCTTTGAGTCTGAACTTCAGGGGGAGTACCAGAAGGAAATTCAGACTCTCGATTATGATTATCATATCTCTGAGGAGGATGAATCTGGACAATCTAAACTAGTGAACCAGGAAGCGGGTGAGTTGGATATGAGTGGTACAACTTTGGAACCAAGTAGTAATGACCACCCAGAAACTGAAGAAGTGATAGAAGAAGGAAGAGACAATACAATTGAACCATCACCACCATCTGAACAATTTAGGTCCGAAGATGTCTTCACTGAAATACCAAACCAATCGTCGTCTGTTGAGGGTGTTCTTAATTTGGAACCTGATCCATTCATGAAATAGTTACCACACCGTCATAATAGAGGTATTCCTAAACCTACATATGAACCTGAATTGTCTACCAAAGTCAAATATCCCATGAGCAACTATGTGTCTAACCATCATTTGTCTGAATCAAATAAGTCATTTGTAAATCAATTATCTACTGTAGCTATTCCTAACAGTGTCCAAGAAGCCTTAGCTGATCCAAGGTGGAAAGCAGCCATAAATGAAGAGATGAAATCATTGCAGAAGAATGAAACATGGGAACTCGTAGAATGTCCACTAGGAAAAAAGCCAGTTGGGTGTCGTTGGATCTATATTGTAAAGTACAAGGCAGATGGTAGTATTGAACGATGTAAAGCAAGACTGGTAGCAAAAGGGTACACTCAAACTTATGAAATTGACTACACAGACATTTGCACCTGTAGCTAAGATCAACACAGTTCAAGTATTACTGTCTTTAGCTGTAAACTTAGATTGGCCATTACAACAGTTTGATGTGAAAAATGACTTTCTACATGGCGAGTTATCTGAAGAAGTATATATGGATCTTCCACCAGGATGCATGGTGTCAAAAAAGCAGTGTCAAAAAAGCAGTGTCAGAAGGTGTGCAAATTGAAGAAGTCATTGTATGGGTTGAAGCAATCCCCGAGAGCATGGTTTGGAAGGTTCACAAAGTCAATGAGAGCTTTTGGTTATCGTCAAAGTAATTCAGATCACACTTTGTTCCTAAAAAAGTAACATGGTAAGATTACGACACTCATCGTATATGTGGATGACATGGTAGTGATAGGAAATGATCCTGAAGAAAGAAAAGATCTACAAAATTATCTATCTAGAGAATTCGAAATGAAAGATCTAGGTCCTCTGAAATACTTTCTTAGGATTGAAGTTTCTCGATCAAGTGAAGGAATTTTTCTATCTCAAAGAAAGTATGCCTTAGATCTTTTACAGGAGATTGGAATGTTGGGATGTCAACCTGTTGATACACCAATAGAAGAAGGTCTGAAATTGTGTGTTGAGCCTAATCAAGTATCAACCGATAAGGGAAGATACTAAAGACTTGTGAGGAGATTAATGTACTTAGCTCATACAAGACCAGATCTTGATTATGCATTGAGTGTAGTAAGTCAATACATGCATAATCCTGGAGAGCAACATATGAATGCAGTCATGCGTATTTTGAGGTATTTGAAGAATGCTCTTGGGAAGGGAATTTTGTTCACTAAAAATGTTGATCATTAGAGTATAAAAGTATATATTGATGCTGATTGGGTCGGTGCAGTGGATGATAGGTGATCTACATCTAGTTACTTTACCTTTGTAGGTGGTAATCTTGTGACATGGAAAAGTAAGAAGCAGAATGTCATCGCTCGTTCAAGTGCAAAAGAGGAATTTAGAGGTATGACTCTAGGACTTTGTGAGGCATTATGACTAAGACTCCTCTTACAGGATTTAGGTTACCTATCTAGGCAACCAATCCGATTGTTTTGTGACAATAATGTTGGTTACTATCTTACACTGAGGCATACCCTCATCCTTGAGTTTATCAGGTCTTTTGCGTACTTTCTCATTGCTCGATCTATTTCTTGATCTTTGCGAGTCACCATACTGGGGCATACCCCCTTTAGCGTTTTTCTACTGGGACATTCCCCCTTTTTGGGTTTGCCACGTCTTGTGCTGATTTCATGATTGTCAGACCCATTTTTCGATCTTTAGGGGTTATCATTTAGGGCATCCCCCTACTGTCAGTTTGCTTAGGGCATCCCCCTTTGTTTCGGTTTCTCACCACCATAGCTCAGACATCTATGGGCTTTAG